>CAUYRB010053580.1:0-11466 GCA_963574695.1 Propithecus perrieri
CAAGTTTCCATGTCTATTATTTTCATTATCATTCCGTTGTAATGGCTTTTAAGTTTCCATTATGATTAATGTCTTGGATGTATACTACTTTATATGTTTTAAAAGTTCCAAACTATGGGATTTTAAAAAATCTTTTTGTGATTTCTAATTACAATGTCATTGTCAACTACGGAAAAACCAGGCTTTTAACGTTTCTATTACACGGTTCCAAAGCAGCGTTTCAGCCCACAGCTTGTACTTCAGGTGCAGAGGTTCTGTGTGTGCTCAGAAGTTATCTCAGAGCAAAGTCTAACCAAAGTTTGGGTTTGATGGTACATCTGGTTACAGATTATGGAGGTGTCATCATTAACCCTAACAAAGAATTATCTTCTGTACAGGAAAGGCAACAGCCAGGTCCAAGCCGCTAGGATCATTGAACTCATCTTTCCTAAAATGCAGTGACTCAGGCAAGAGACATGGGAGCCTGGGCTCTGTCCTGCCTGTCATCTTCAGGCATTTTTCCACAGGCTGCGCTCAGTCCCCGAGTCGGGTTGGTGACACTGTGCTGAAGAGCAGAATGAGCAATCATGGCTTCTTCATGGCAAGGGCCAACTCTGGGGCTGGCCAGAGGCATGTACTTGCTACTTTGTCTCGCATGATAAAATGTAGTCTATATGAGAATTGCTTTATTGCATAGTGTGTAACCCATTTTTGTAAATGTTCCGTACATATTTTCTAATCGCTGAGTGCATAGTCATTTGTATGTTCATTGAACCAAGCCAGTCAACTGTATTGTTCAAATCCTCTACACCTTTGTGATGTTGTGAAACATACATTTGGTCCTCATCCAGTTTTCTGTCATGCTGCTCCTAAAACCTGGGGATATCTCCGTAGTGACAAGAGTGTCTTTTGTAAGCTAATGGGAGGACTGGTGGCCCCTGGGCAGCTTCGGGATGGGGCTGGTCACTGGAGAGCCCAAGGCAGCATTGGAGGGCTGGGACTCCAGGGAGGGGGTAGCTGAAGGTGGGGTTGATCACCAGTGGCCAGTGATGTAATCGATCACGCCTTGCAACAAAGCCTCTGTACAAACCCCAGAAGGGCAGGGTCCGTGGTGCTTCTGTTGGGGAATTTCCATGCCAGTTTTGCTTAAAACCGCAAAGCAGCTAAAGTAGACGCTGACACCTGTCAGCCTTGTAAGCTAAAACCGCAAAACAGTTAAGTGAAGCTACAAGCCTATCATGACTACACTGTTTGTTATAAACCTATCATAACTATACTGTTTGTTATAAGCCTATCATAATTATACTGCTTGTAAGAATTACTGTTTATTGGATAACTTTTAAATCTTTTTGCTAATTGGTTAACCATTTATACTTGTGTATGATTTGTTAACAATAACCCCCCCCAAAAAAGTATAAAACCTGACAAAAACCCAGAAGAGGTGCTCAGATTTTGGAGGCCTGACACCATCTGGTGCAATTAAACTTGCTGACCGTCCAACAACTCTCTGCGTGCCGCCCGGTTATTCCTCTGGGACCGGTCGCTGTAACACTTGCCGTAACACTTTAGCAATTTTCTATCATAATGTGAGTGTAATTTAAAATTTCTCTAAGGTACTAAAGCAAACAACACGGTTGGCAAGTGTTGACATGCCTGTTTGATCAACCCTGAGATAGATTGGCACACGCAGTACTTGGAGAGCAGTTGTTGAATTAATGAATTCACACAGTAAGGAGTTAGGTAGACATTATGCAGGGAAGAAAATTAAGAACCTTGCAGAGAGGCTCGATCCATTTTGTATATCCCAAAGAAATCTCTTAACTTCCCTCAACCTCACCTCCCTCATCTGTAAAACAGGGGTTCTATCACTAACACTACATGTTATCAGAAAGGTTAAACTTTATGACACGCCTGAATGACTTAGTGTAGCATTGTAATACATGTCAGTCTCTTCAGTTCTGCAGGGAGATCATACTGCATTGGAAATTATAAGTCGATTAAATAATTAGATGCTTACATTTAAAATAACTCCATCTTTACTAAATATAATCACCTAAAATATGCTCACTTATTAAAATTTCTCCTTATATTAAAAAAAAACTCAAGAAAACTTGAGTTCTCAAGAAAACTTCTTAGCATAAAGTCCATTCCATTACCCTTTTCCCCAAACAACAGGCCAATATTAAATATTTTATATTTAATTAATATAATATTGTATACATTTTGTTCCCTGCCATATCTCACTCCTTTTTTCCTAATGGTTCAGCCTAGTTTAAACTCTAGGTAATCTAGGTTTCTTTCCTACTTTCTTTTTTACTTTGTTTCTCTTTTTTTTACCTGATAGTTTTTGCATTCCACTTCACATCCTTCGGCATGACTCTTCCTTCAGCCTCAAAAAGCTGCCAGGATCCCTGAGCTTCATGTAGCATTCCAGGTAACTCTAACCGAGAATGCTAATGTTCTGGACCAACAAGCTGCAAGAAAGGTGTCCTGTAAACAATTACTTGCGTAAACAGCCCTGGGTTCCTTTGGGGAAGAACTACGGGAGTCACTGCCATCTATGCTTGCCATGGGTTACAAGGTCCTTCCTCCTGAGAATCCAGCCTCCTCTCCCTCCATGGGCTCCAAGTCTAGAAGCTGCCTGAGGTCCAGAAACTGGGCAAGCAGTGATGACTTTATGGGGTAATTGCTCTCAGCCCCCTGCCCATGTAGCCTTGATTTCTTCTGCAAATAGGAAAGGAGAGTGCCCATCCGCTTTGTCCTTAGAGGTGCTAGGTTCTGTGAAGCACCTCCACAACTCTCTGCAAGTCAGTCCCTCTTGGCCACCACTCCAATCCTGCCTCTCACTATAGTAGTTGTGTGCATCTGGTTTCAGAAGCCTACGCCCCACCACGTGGCCTCCGTTGTTTCAGGGTCCTGTGATCCCCTTTGCTACTGGTGAGCCTGATGCTGTACTTGTCTCTTTCCAATCAGCTGTGGCTTTAGTGAGCTACCGCCAAATATTTTAGTGATGCTTTTTGCCAGTATGTCACGAAAGGCATTGGTACATAGTATATCCTCTGAGCTATCCCATGGAACAGAATCATCTATTATATCTTCAGTGGTGAGACACAGTAGCAAATGCAGAAGCCACGCCTGCTCATTTCTGCTTGCAGCATAATCTCACAGAGCCCCCGGCTCTGTGACAGACAGCTCTCCAGAAAGATGCTTTGGAGACAAAACGGGATAGAGCACACGGCCCCCACGTCTCTTGCCTGAGTCACTATATCCTTTAAAAGGTAAATGCCTAGTCCTTGCCTTTTCCTACAAGTAAGATAACATCTGCTGGGGTTAGTAATTATGCTTCTGTAATCTATTATCAGATGTGCTCTTACACCTAAACTTTGATGTGTTTCTGCTTTAATGTCACTTCTGAGCAAGTCTGATGCGATTTTGCACATGCTGAGCCTCTGCAAGCCCTGTGTAAACTGTGAGTGGACACACTGTTTCAGAGTGTTCAGAGAGAATCTCTCTGCAGGGCTGCTCCCGGGCCAACAGTCCATCCTCAGCAAGACTTTCGAATAAAACTAACTTTAATTCTTTAAAAGCTTGATGTTTTTCCTTTAGCTAACACATCTTACATGCTATATCCATAGCACACCAACTTCCCTGGGCCTTTTCATACCTTCTGCCATGGTGATTTTGGCTTTTACACTTAGCATGTTGGGAGATAATTCTGGTGTTTCCGCATATCTTTTGAGCAAAAGGCATTGACAGTGTTGTCAAAGATATTTGCAAAGCTGCCCTGGGGCAGAAGGCAGATTTGCTCACATTCCAGGGCGAAAAAGTTAGAGTCTCCCTTGCCACTCTGAGACATTTCAGGGAATAAAAGATACTAACTCTCCAGGGGGATGAGGGGTGGGTTTGCTAGCAGCCCCTAAATAAGATCGGGGTATCCTGACCTTGGAATTTCTCAGCCGTGACAGAGACCCCTGTGTGCACAGCATCCACCAGGGCCCACCCTGCGTGTCCCCCACTGGACTTGGGGCACAGGATGCCCCAGTGTGCACCTCAAGCTCCCACCGCTGCTGTGCTAAGCTGTCGGGATCCCGCTGGGCGCGTTGACTGCTTCCTGACTGCGCGCAAGTGTGGTGAGCTGCCCCAGCAGCTGCCTGCTGCTTACAGACGGCAAAACTGCCTAAAGTATGCAAGGCCCTAAGGCAGGAACTGTGGTAAAAGTCTGATCCCTGCAGAAGTATAGACATAGCTGGATGTTAAACAGCCATCATTTCCCAGCCTGCCTTCCTGCGACTGCTTACTGCTGCGACTGCTGGCTGCCTAAGTGTCACGTACCTTTGACTCATGCAAGATTTGTTACTTCACCAATTGCTCCCCTGGATAACACGGTTATTGTAAAACCTAAGACAGATCTTCGAGATATCTTCCAGACTCTGCCTTGGGAGGGAAGGGCGTAGCACACACTGATATCAACCGGATCAGTGGCACAACAGGTCATGTTGTGCCTGACCCAATAGGTCCTGCAACCCTCTACCCAGAAACCATCTCAGCCAAGAAGACAATTGCTGCTTCCCAACACTGTGAGTTCATCCCCAGTCAGCAGACCGAGTTCCCTAGCCTTTTGTTCACTAAACCGCCTTTAAAAATCTTAGCCCTAAAATCCTCAGGGAGGTGGATTTGAGAAATTTCTCCCATCTCCTTACTTGGTGCCTTGTGATGTTAAACACTTACTCTGCGGCAAGTCCTGCTGTCTCGGTGTACTGGCCTCTACCCGGGCAGTAGGCAAAGGACCCAGGTGAGCAGTCATAACTGCCTGACCTCTTGACAAGCACGAGCCATTGCTTTTCCCATGCTTGTAGGAGCCAACCTAGGGGTGAGTCTAAACCACCTCTGGATAGGGTGTTAAATCTAGTTCCTCAGGAGAGTGTTCCCAAAACACTAGGGTTGAATTAACCAACCCTAGAATTGCCTAAATCTTTTATTCTTTTTATATGAGATTTAAGAGTGAGCCTTATTATTAAGCTATATTTGGTTAAGTATTATGTCACTTGCTACCGTAAGAACTGGTTCCCCTCGGCCCCAGGAACAGAGAAGCAGAGTCACCGAGGATGCAAATGGCAAAGGAGTTTATTGGCTAGCTCGAGCTAGGGTCCAAGTCCAGAGCACCAACGCAGTGGCCTCCCTAGGAACCAGGACCCCGCCCCGGGGTAAAAGTGAAGCTTTTATACTTTCGGTTGCACACGACACACCGGTGGCACAAGACACGCTGGGCCCACCATTCCCTTTCCCCCTTCGTCCATTGGTTCCTTTGAAAGTGGAGGATTGTTTTGACCCCTGATTGGGTGGTCCCAAGCCTCAGGATTTTCAATTTTCGTGCCTGCGCCAGTTCTGATCTGCGTTTGGGGAGGGGGACTGAGACTTAGGCCTACTCTAGGAAGTTCAGCCTGCCATGGAGTTACTCCCGCCCTGTTTTTTTTTTTTTTTTTTAGCTATATTTGACTAACAACTAAAAGCAAGCACGGTTACAGAAGCAAATGGCATTAGTTAAAATCAAAGAGAACACATTTTTCTAATCTAAAACAGTTTCTGTTCCACACAAAACAAAGTACATTCTTCTACTATCAATTCCTGCCTTTCAGAAGGGGCTCGGGAGGAGAGAGGGCGTGAGGGACAGAGCAGGGGCCCAGGGCTCCCGAGGCCAGGTACCACCTTCCCACTGAGGGGTGGCGTGCAGGGGTGCGGTGTGGGACAGGCTGCTCTACGTCCAGGTAGAACGATGCCAAGCCCTTCTCCGTTAGACGGGCTTTCCACGCAGAAACAGGGTTTGCTAATAGACAGGAATTAAGAAAACCCATTAAGCTAATCAGTTGCTGCAGAAGACTTGGGCCAGAGAGCGAAAACTGAAAGGGGGGGTTTTCAACGTTCGCTTTAATTTAAATTGACCTGGAGCAAGAGGAACACGCGAGGGCCGCTGCACCAGGTCTGCCCGAGCAGCGCTGGCACGCGTGTGTGCCCACACGCACACGCACACGCTCACGCTCACAGCTTCCTTCACGGGTTGCAGGCTTTTCTTGTTTTTTCCTATGTAGGTGCATCCTGCTCTAAGAACAAGCCATATCAAAACAGATGAGTTAAAGAATGATGTTTTGCATTTGGCAAAAAGTGTTGTTTTTTGGAAAAGATTTCTGGCAAGATTTTTTTATAGACTGAGCCTCCCCCGGTGCACTTAAAATATGATTTGATTTAAAGAAACTCTGTTTACATACAACATCGCACAGCCCTGCTCCTCTCAGCCCAGGGCCTCCTCCGTCGCTCAGGAGCCCTAAGCCACAGCCGCTTCCCTCTCTCCTACCTGCCCCGCCCTGCCCGGCTCCCTCTGCCCGGTTTCCACCTCGCCTCCTCCGCAGCCGAGGGCCCCACTCTCCTCCTCCCCCGCCAGGCCCTGGTCTCCCTGGGAGCCGGCACGCCAGCTCCATGTCACTGAGACATGCTCGTGTCCCTGCAGCAACATGTCATCCCGGGGGGCCAGGGACACAGCCCTGCAGACCCTGGTCATTTGGTCAAGACAGGTTTTCCTCGAGCAGATTCCAGAGATGGGTGAAGGAAAATAATTTCCGGGGCTGTCAGTCCATAAGCAAGCATCGATCATCCATCAGCCCGCTCTGCAGAGGTCCATGGAAGCCTGGGCTGGAGGGAGGAGATTTGGGCCCTGCCTCTGAGAAGTGGCCGGTCCAGTTAGGGAGACAAAACACACGCACCCACACGCGTGCACGCACCCCCCAAGTGACAATGAAGCTCTTACGTGCTGGGGATGGTTAGAGTGTGTGTACTTGGGGGTGTTGGGCATAGTCAGACACAAGGTCTCAGCCCACAGGGGAGCCCCCAGAAGCAGGATGAGGTGCCAGCTCTGGGTACTGGGGACCGAGTTCTGGGGAGCTCTCTGCCGCCTTCTGCTGTGTCGGCCCAGGATGGAGCGGGCAGGTGCCCAGACCTTCCGGGTGGCCGGGCTGACTTGGGCAGGGGGGTGCAGTGACGGGGATGGGGTGGGCAGGGGTTTGGGGTCCCCCTTGGAAGGCATGGGGGCACCACTCTGACACAACTTAGCACCTGGGATGACACCCTCCTCAGAACAGGGCCACCAAACTCCAGGCTGCAGGACACCCTTCCCCCATCTGGTCCCTCGACAGGGTGAGCCTGACTCTGCTGTGAGATGCCTGGGTTCCTCTGCCCCATACCAACTGTGTGACCTCAGGCAAGTTACTTGACCTCTCTGTGCCTTGGTTTCCTCAACTATAAAACAGGGTAATAGTTGTGCTCCCCTCACAGTGTGGCGCTGAGCACTTAGCGAGTTTCTGTATGTAGAACGCTCAGATCCGTGCCCAGCACACGGCGAGTGCTCGGGAATCACTGATACAATTCTTATCCTGTTCGCACCCCAGTGCAGAGTCTGAGCACCCCGGAGCCCAGCCCTCCCCGCCGGGCAAACACACCTTCCTCTTTCTACCCTGGGCTGGGAGCCACCCCCACTGGTTTTGTCTCCGTCCACTAACCCTGGGGACTTCCCATTTGCGGGGGATGGGAGCTTTACGCCACGTTTGGTTTTGCTCACTCTTGGGGGAGAGAGAGCCAGTGTCCGTTCCGGAAGCCGCCCTCCCAGGCGCTGCGGCACAGGCGGGCAAGCGAGGCATGTGCATGGATGGTGGAGGCGGCGGCTGGGCTCCAGCACGACCCTCTCGGCGGACACTGGGGAAACTGGGGCGGCCAGAATGCAGAGCGCGGCAGGGACCCCACCGGCCCTGACACACACAGCCAAGCGCCCGGCTGAATTCCTCCCAGCATATTGTCAGAGCAGGAATAGTCCACAGACTGGCTCCACCGCTTACCACGGCCCCGGCCCAACCCCCCGCATGTCACCCCAGGGCTCCCGGCACGTCCGGGTCCTCAGCGGGTGGGAGGAGGGGGCTCAGATGGGGACAGGGGATTTTCATTCATCTGTTCTGCTTCTCTGTCCCTCCACCGTGGGGACAGCCCGAGCACAGGACACTCACGGTCCACTGTCTCTTCCCTGGACCCTGAGGTGGGGGAGCTCCTAGCGCCCTGGAGTCCCCTTCCTTCCTGCGCGGGCCACCCCACACCTCGAGCCAGGCACCCCCCTCCTGACAACACCCCCAGACGGGAACCCACTGCTCCCTCCAGGCAGCTCGAGGATCGAGTTCGGGGCAGTTTGTGTTGTTTTTCTGACAGTCTGAAAGAAACTGCAGAGTGTCCTGGGCTTTGTCACCTGGAAACTCCCGGTGCCCTTGGGGGAGGGCAGGGACAGGACCCAGGAAAATACTTCAACTTCTTTTAGAACCAGAAGAAAGAAATGAACTTTTAGGTCAGGGAAGTGTTTTAATATCTAATATTCATATGTTCACTTTATACCCTGCAGTCACAAAATGTGACTCCCTGTTGCCTGATGGAGGGAGGAGGCCAGGAAGGCCACCATGAGCACACCTATCTCCCAGCACCCGCAAGCATCATGCCTGCCAGTGGGGCTCAGTCCCCGTCACCACCAAGGCGCAGGGACGGAGCTGTTGACGCCCCTTCCCAGTGCGGAGCAGGCTCACGCGGGAGATCGCGCTTTGGTAATATATGCGTTGGAGAGAGGCCTGCCCCAGACCATAATTTTTCTCCCAAGAACAGGTGGAGGATATATTAAAATTATAACAACTGGGCCGGGCGCGGTGGCTCACTCCTGTAATCCTAGCTCTCTGGGAGGCCAAGGCGGGCGGATTGTTTGAGCTCAGGAGTTCGAGACCAGCCTGAGCAAGAGCGAGACCCTGTCTCTACTAAAATTAGAAAGAAATTAATCGGACATCTAAAAATATATAGAAAAAATTAACCTGGCATGGTGGCGCATGCCTGTAGTCCCAGCTACTCGGGAGGCTGAGGCAGTAGGATCGCTTGAGCCCAGGAGTTTGAGGTTGCTGTGAGCTAGGCTGACGCCACAGCACTCTAGCCCCGGCAACACAGTGAGACTTTGTCTCAAAAAAAATAAATAAATAAAATAATAACAACTGGAGCATTAAGATAAACACTGCGTTTGCCAAGGCGTTAGCCTCACTAGGACGTACCTCTCGGCCACCCTTTCCAGATTTGCTCTCACCCCGGGTAAGCTGAGGCAGGATTGGGGCTCGCGGGCTGAGCCCTGGACAGAGCCGCTTCCGGACCAGCCTGTGCAGGGACCTTGGCGGAGAAACCCCCTTCTCCCGCCCTCCCTCTGCACCCCTCTTCTCCACAGCCCCTCCTGGCCGTGTTCTCGTGTTAACGCGGCTATTTTACACAATTACCCACGTTTCTCGATAGGGGCCTAATAGATAACGTTCGCTAATTACAGCGCATTGATCTTGGCCTTGTCGGGCTAACCCTTTCCCCGCTGGTGCACTGGCAGGGAGCCTGGCTTCTCCCCCAACGGCTGCACAGCGCGACGGGGGTGTCAGGGCACCTGCCCAGCCTCTGCTGCTGCCCCAGGGCCCAGGGCCCCATCCAGGCTGCCCGAGCCTCGGGAAGAGGGAGAGAGCACCGGGCTCCACACCCCAGCCCGGATCGGACTCTGGCCATGCCACTCGCGGCAGGGAGAAAGCTTCTCGCCCCGTGACGCTGCCGTGGACCCCACTACTCACACCGTGCACCCCAAACACCCCTGCAATACCCGGCACACAGGCGGTGCCCAGCCGTTTCCAGCCCTCTTGCCCCGGGGCCGGCCCCCACCCGTGTCTCTCCCTTCCCCAATGCACAAGCTCAGCCTCCACACTGAGCACCCTCCCCAAACCCGCCACCTTCACCCACTCTGGCGCCATCCCGGCACCGCGTAATGACGGCCCCTCCCACGGCAGATGCCAGGCGACTCGGCCGTGTACCTTTGCTTGTTTGCTGCTGCCGGTCAGCACCACGAGGGCGGGCTCGCCCTTTCACTCCCCGTGGGTAGGATGGGCCTCCGTGTGGTGGGTCACAGCCAGAGTCCTGCCTCCCCCCACCCGCCCCAGGGACGAGCGTCCGGGAATGATCTGCCTACGTCCGAGAGCCACAGAACCGTCCTCTGGGAGCAGTCGAAGGCACTTGTCCCGACCCTACCCCATTTTGTTTTGTTTTCTTTTGTTGTACGATCCTCCCTGATTCACTCAAGGGAGCTTTTGTGTCTCCAACTTCACGCTTTTCCCAGTTTTCCAGATTTTCTACAACCAGGTGGATGACTCTTCAAGCAGACGGCACTGTCACCTTAACTGGGGGGCGGAACACCTGCCTTTGGGCGGGTGGCGACGCAGGCGGGCGAGCAGTGGCTTGGAGCTTTGCTTCTCAGGGCAGCTGCCACGCGGCCCTGCGTGTGGGGGCCACACGGCCCAGCCCCCTCGATCCCAGACCGACGATCTGCTCACCCCTAAGATACGTTCCTTTCTCACCAACGTCCAGGCCCAGGGCTGACACCAGGTACTTCAGGATTTCAGGCTACCCCGGAGCCACCCTGGCCCCTCGTGTGACCAAGTCCCCGTGTTCACGCACACAAGAAACAGCCGGTCTTCAGCCAGCACGCGCCCGTGTCAGCCTCTTGGAACCCTCCGGCAGCGGCCTGCCCTCTGCGCCCCTTGGTAGAGTGTCTCCCGTGCTGTCCCCTGCTCTGGGTTCTGCTGCCCTGTCCAAATCCTTCCCTCCGTCCCCGAGCCCTCTGCTGCCTGTCGCCTCCGCCCCCTGCGGCCCCTTCCTCCCGTTCCACGGCCCCACTGCCCTCGTTTCCACCCCTCCCCGAGTTCCCGGCATCTCCCCCTCCCCCTGGGCCCCCCCACCTCCCGACTCTCAGCAGCCCCCCGCCCCTCCCCCGCCTGCCAAGCCCATCTGCCGCACACGGGCAGATCCTACAGCGGGAGGATTTAATTGCATGTCAAAATTAAATCTCTTTTGATGAAGAACAATTCAACTACGGCTCTGCCTAATCAAATTAACAAAGTCTTTTTTGATTTTCAATTATCTTCTTCACGGGAACACTTTATCCGGGGCTGCTGTGATGGCGGCGGGAAGGCCGCGCATTCGCAATGAAGGGCCCTCGTCCGGCCGCGCCGACCACAGACCTCTCGGCCCCGCGCCTGGCCCGGGAGAGGGCCCCCCCGCCCCCGTCCCCCGGCGTCCTGGAAGCCTTTCATCAATGTCCACATCCAGCCAGAGGTTGGGCTGCTCTGGGAAGAGGCGGGGGGCTGCCCCATGTGGGAGGTGAGCTCGGGCAAGAGGCTGGAAATGGCTGGGCACCGGCTCTGCCAGGCATCCGGGTGGGTGTTTTAGACACATTACGTGAGCAGGGAGGTTCCTCAGCAGCTTCCAACAGAACCAGGCACCCGGCCCGGGCTCCCACTGCACTTTCTAAATGCCCCCACGAGCACGGCCGACTTTCGGTGTCATGCCACCAGGCACCTGTGATTATCAACAGACAGTATTGCTAGTATTTACTAGAAAATTTAA
>CAUYRB010053581.1:0-13407 GCA_963574695.1 Propithecus perrieri
CTGTCCAGCTGGTGTCTTGGGGGACTGGCTGCAGCCAGTCAGAGCAAGGCCAGGAAGAGCCAGGCTCAGGGTGGGTTTGGGGTGGGGAGGGGCCGGGGACCACACACTCTGTGATTTCTTAGAAGCAGGAGCTGAGAGGTACTAGAGGGGGCTTGGTGTCCTTGGAGGCCAGCAGGGGACATTAACCAATATTAAACTAAAAAGCTAAAATAGATTTTATGTGTATGTATAGATGTATATATACATATATATTTTTTCTCCTTGTGTGTATTTAAAGAAAAATACTTCTTGTAATAAAAGAACAATCAATTGTAGCTATTCATAGCTGTGACCCTGTGGTAGAATGAAGTCATAATTCAATGTGAGTTTGAGAATCTTTTAAATATTTTTGTGAGCAATTCAAGCATCTTCTTCTATGAATAACCTCTTCCTATATGGTGGTCCTCTGATATTTTATAATATATTTTATAATAGTTATTACAGATAACTACAATAACCTAGTGTTGTTTTGGTCAACTTGTTTACCAGAACAACACTATATATGCATCATAATTTGGTTGCGAAATACTCCCCAGTTTGTTTATATTCTTGAGAAGTATTTTGACTATTCTTGGCTATTTAATGCCAAGCTATATAATGCTATTTTCAAAAAATGGGAAGTAAATTGCAACGACTATCATTGAAACTAGAAAGGGATGGAAGATTAAACTATCGAATTTTTCATTTTATACTCTGCCTTCTTCCAGAAGGAATCTGAGATGGAGAGATTCAAATAGCAGGCTCACATTCCACAGGAAGGAAACTCGGCTGGTCAAAAGGCACCGAAATCACATCCTCTCTGTGGGCAGCAGCAAGGTAGATTTGGAAGGTGCAGAGACAAAGTGCTCCCTCTGCTGGGCAGGATGCATTTCAATGTGCCTTATTTTAAGTTCTATTTGCATTACTGCTCTCCTAGTTTGGAAAACTCAGACTCAGCTGAGTGTTGTTGTAGATAAGCTTTGCTCAGTGCCCCAGGCAGAAATAATTACTCTCTCTACTCTTTTAATGACACACATGATAACTCTCCCATAGTCTGTCACACTACATAGAAATCATCTCAGCCTCCCCCATTAGTCTGAGGAGGAGCAAACGTGGTCTGATTCGTCTCTGTATCCCCAGCTTCTGGGGCTTGAACATAGTGGTCCTCAAAGAGTGATGTGTATGTATTAACTGATGAGTTACTTTTAACTTCATTTGTCAAATCTGGAAAGCCCGTCCCACATAGAGATATCCGTTTTGGCTTTACATGCCAAGACCTCTTTTGCCTCAGGGCCTTTGCACATGTGCTTGCCTCTGCCCAGAACACACTTTGTCTAGGTCTCTCCCCGCTATTCTTTCAGTGTTCAGTGTAAGTGATACATCTGCAGAGATGCTTTCTGATCTCTCAATCTAAATCAAACTTCTTCAGATGAAATAATGATACAGGAAAGGAAAACAAGAGGAATCACAAGGCAGTGTGTGATTAAATGCCAAATGAGGCAAAGAGTAAACAATAAAATCATTTAGGAGTTTGAGGATGGTAGAATTTACCATGAATTAGGAAGCTAGACCAGGCTTCATACAAAAGGTAGAACATAAGAGGAGCCTTCAGAGTGGATTAAGAATGCAGCGGGTAGAAAGTTAGGTGGGATGCTCATTCAGAGCTGTGGGCAGGGCAGCCGAAGTCATGCAAGGTGCTTCACAGGGTCGAAATCCAACATCTGCTCTTCCCACCAAGCCTCACCCCCATTGGGGCTGTGTCCACCAGAAGAGGGTGCTTTTGCTGACTGGTTCAAAGGCTCCCAGGGATGGTGTAGGTCCTGCACTGGGAGAGGAGATGGGGAAAAGTGCAGCGCAAGTGGAGTTCAGAAGAGGATAACCACCAGCCTCTTCAAGGGGGCAGGGAGCAGGCTGGACTGGTCGAAGCCCAGCCTTGGAGGAAGGGAGAGCAGGAAACAAGGTCCGATTGTCACGTCTCTGAACGCCACAGCACCATCAGACTTCTCGGAAAACTCAAAAATGTGTTTGTGGAAAATCCAACCCCATCTGAGACTCCTCCAAGAGAAGCTTCACTTGTGGTTAGGGAGGAGCAAAGAGCAGGCTAGAATTAGGGAAGAGATTAATACCAAAGATATGCAAATGTGTAAATAAAGTAGCTCTCTGCAGGAGTTCTCTCCTTTTCTTTCAAGGCACTCGCCAAAGCTTAGAGTTTTCCTTGTTTGTTTATGTGTTACAGTCTGTCTCGCCAGCATCACTCTTGTTGACCAGGATGTCCCCTGCCTAGTTCAGTGCCTGACAGCGAGTAGACTTTCAGGAACGTTTCTTGAATGAATGAACTGCCCGGATTTTCAACAATAAGCAAATAGTTAAGTGAGTTATGGCAAATGCTGTCAAGGACGGTTTTAGCTGCTTAGGGAAACGTAGATGATGTGACATTAGGGGAACCGGCACAAGCACTGTGATCACAATGCTTGAAAACTGCTCTGCATGAGCAGAGCCTGGAGGGATTCAGAGACCAATGAGAACAGCTGCGGTGCTGGGGACGTGCCCTCACTTTCACTTGTCCTCTCGGTTTGGCAGCTGTGGCAACCTTGTGTGTGGCTCTTCCTATCCTTGAACTCAGCAACCAATCCCCTTTCTAGAGCTTGCTGCTCAGAATCAGAGAGACAAAGCTGTATGCAGCAATCTGTCGTTGGTGAGCAACCTCTCTGTGACAGGCACTGTAGTGAACGTTTCGCACACATCATGTCATTTCATCTCCACAGCAGCTCCGGGGTGGGTTCCATTGTTAACCACATTTTACAGCTGATGAAGGAAATCGCTACCCAGAGAATCACTTGCCCGAGTCGCACAGCTAATAAAGACAAAAACAGAATTCAAACTCAGAATTGTCTGACCCAGCACTTAGCTCCCAACACCCACACCAAGCCTTTGCCTACAAAAATACTCAACATACATTTTAAACATCATTGAGCCCATATATATGCACACACACACATATATATATACACATTAATCCTCAGCTATGTGAAAATTCTATGGAGAGAAAAGTACTAGAAGCAAATAGGCCAATAACCCAGTGGTTTTTCCGGGTGATGGAATTAAGGGTGACATTTTCTTCTTTAATCTTTTCTATATTTTCCAAATTTTCTACAATGAGCATGCATTGCTGTGATAACTGGAAAATCAATGTAATTCTCAAATTAAAAAATTACCTTAGTTGCTTTTCTGTCACTTTTACAACAAGTCCATTTGTGGGGGAAAAGGAAGGGACCATTTTGGGGAGAGAAGTGTGGGCAATTTTACTCCCGCCGCCTGTTTCTACCCTGTTAGTATCAGGATTCCCCACCAGAAGGCGCCCGAGGTCCACTTTTTAAGAGCTGAAGAGTGCTGCGGTGCGGGGAAGGTCCCAAGGCTGTGAGCATCTGAGCAGCTCCCCGCCGGGCTGTCTGTAAACACACACCCTTTTGCACCTCCGAACTTTTGCTACTCTTGCCCCCTCTGCCTGGTGCACCCCACACCACCTGACCTCCTGTCTGCCCAGTTGATCCTTAAGACCCAGAAACAAAACCTCTTTCTCTCCTCAGAAAGGGGATGGCAGAGCACCCGGGAGCACCCAGGTTCCTGGAAGGGGTTTGATCGGTCTTGATCAATGAGCAAAAAGCTTCACATGCAGTTTCAGGCTAACTTTTTCTCGAATAGGTTGTTTCTTTTTGAATGACAATAACAGCCATTGTTCATTGAGCACACCTGTGTGTCAAGCCCTGTTGTTTTATTAGATGATTTAATTTATCTTCCCCATGGGACAGTTTGGCAAGGAGGGTGAACGTGAGTTTTGAAGCTGACTGCCTAGGTTCAAGTTTCACTTCTCCCACTTCCTGGCTAGTTATGTTTAAGTAGGTGACCTAGCCCTTCTGGGACTCTTTCCTCAACTGTAAAAAGGTGAAAATGATAGGACCCACCTCCTAGTATTACTGTTGGCTTGAGGATGAAATGAGCCACCACCTGCAAAAGCATTTAGAACAGAAATAGATAGCATCCCCGAAGCCTCCATAACCTGTTCAGCTCTGTTATGTTCCTATGTCCCTTTTGATTTCATGCTTCCCTAGAAGGCAGTCTGCCATTCCGTACTCTGACCTGCATCTGTGGCTGCCCTCATATGCCGAGCTGCATTTCTCTGTCCCCAACCAGACCAGGAGTTCCTGGAAGACTGGTCTGCGAACGATTCAGTTCTTGGGTCCCCAGCACTGGGCCTGGCACAGAATAGGTTGTGTTTATGGAATCGGACCATTTAGCCCGGGACTGTTGCCTTGGGACTTACAGTTCTGTATCTACAGTTCTGTCAAGGGGTATAGGGAAGAACGAGGAAATTATCAAAACAAAATGGAGTTTTGAAATTTTTATTAAAGGAAAATATACATACAGAAAATAAATGGATTTTCATACACTGGACATACCCATGAAACCAACACCCAGATCAAGAATCAGAACACCCCTGGCATTCTGGAAGCCCCACCCTACGATAACCACTTTCCTGACTTCTAAATAACCTGTTTTAGTTTTGTTTAAAATAAAGTAAATTGTAACTGACACCAGGTCTTAAGAAGCCATGCCATGGCCGGGCGCGGTGGCTCACGCCTGTAATCCTAGCACTCTGGGAGGCCGAGGCGGGCGGATCATTTGAGCTCAGGAGTTCAAGACCAGCCTGAGCAAGAGTGAGACCCCGTCTCTACTAAAAATAGAAAGTAGTTATCTGGACAACTAAAAATATATAGAAAAAATTAGCCGGGCATGGTGGCGCATGCCTATAGTCCCAGCCACTTGGGAGGCTGAGGCAGTAGGATCGCTTGAGCCCAGGAGTTTGAGGTTGCTGTGAGCTAGGCTAAGCCACAGCACTCACTCTAGCCAGGGCAACAGAGTGAGACCCTGTCTCAAAAAAAAAAAAAAAGAAGCCATGCCATACATCACCTGCTTAGTGTGGAGAGGCATTTCCAAACACAACAGGCGACAGTAGAATCCACAATGAATGAAAGTCATGGCGGGGCTCACAGAACACCACGTGATGTCTGTAAAACGAGTGTCTCCCCACTTCTGCCCACCACGTGTCCGTAGTGTGAGTAGAGTCGGGGAGGGGACAGAGACTGGCAGAGCTGACAGGACAGCTTGAGGAAAAGCCCCAAGTGGTGAACCAGGGAATGTAGGGTGTTGGCGTGTGGGCGGGATGGAGGTGGTAAAGACAGGTGACGCTGGCAAGATCAGTGTCAAAACAAGCCCCTTCTCATAGCCATAGGGGGCCCCAGGGGAGTTTTAAGCAGAGGACTAACATGGTCAGATTTCTATTTCAGAAATAACGCTCTGAACATTGAGAAATAAATGTAACTTAACACTTACTGAGCCAGACATGTCTAAGCCTTTCCACAGATTACCTAGTTTAGTGCTCACGGCAACCAAGGAGGTAGATAGCATTGGCATCTCCCATTCTACAGACTGGGAAACAGCCCAAGGAAAGCGAGTGAGTTCCCAAAGCCACACAGCTGGAAGGCGGGAGCCAGTGTGCCAACCAGCTGTGGCCCAGCCTTCACATGATGGGCAAAGGCTCTGCTGGCTTCGGGGCGGGATCCTAAGGGACTGTGTCCACAGAGTCCTTGAGCCCCAGCACTGACGGCGACTCAGCCGACAGCCTCCCTGCCTCGCCTACGGCTGCTCTTGGAGGCAGAATTTCCCTCTGCTGCTCTCCTGAGAGTCACTCCCTATTGAGATCTGTGGTGACAGAGACCACATGAAGTTCTAGGATCCCACGAGGGGAGTGGAGCAGGGCTCTGAAGCACACAGCAAGTTGGGATGTAGTCTTGGTGGCCAGTGGTTGGCTCGGTCCTCATCTGCAGGGTACTTTCAATTCCATTCCCCTTTCTGCACCTAATAACAATTTTTATTGACGAAACTCCTCTGGTTCCACAAGCTGGCACAGTCCTTCCAACACCCTTTGAGGAACCAGCAAGGACACCGCCAGCTTTCCAGTTTGGGACAGAGCTCTGGCTGGACCATGGTGAGAGGAGACAGGAGGCGGACTGGTGTTGCCAGGGGCTGGGGGCTGGGGAGTGGCTGCTAACGGGTGTGGGTTTTCACTCAGGGGCGATGGAAACATTTTGGAATTACATAAGGCTGATGGCTGCATGACTTTGTAAATAGATTAAAACCCACTGAATTGTACACTTTAAAGGGATGAATTTTATAGTTTGTGAATTATAACTCAATAACAGACCGTGGAGAAAAAACCCCAACATGCACATTAGTGGAATTTCCACCAGACCTATGTGTGTGCGTGTGTTGCTGTTGTTGTTTATTTTTTCTCTCAGAGTTTGCTGCCTCAGTAAGAACAAAAACAGAAGCTGGGAAAAGACAAAGGGACCAACCCAGTTAAGCTCCTACCATGCACTGGGCACGGTGTGAGCCCTCCCCATCCTGTGTCCTTGCGCCTCGTGGCAGTCTAGAGGGGCTGGTACTGCTGTTGGGTGTTAGAGATTTGGCTGGGGGAATACCTGTGCTCAGTCCTCCCGGCCAGGAGCCACACAGGGGAAAGTAAGCCCAGTCTTTTCCCACAGCATCACTATAGAGGGGGCACTTCCCAGGGGTGGCGTCTTTGGAGCTGCCACCGGGTGGAAGGAGGAGAGGAGTTGGAAGGGCACCTCAGAGTGGGAACAGCATGTACGGACACACAGAGGCATGATCCACCTAGGCTCTTCGGGGACCAGCAACTGTGGTGGGACACAAGTTCAGGGGACACCACAGGTGTGGGGCTGAGGATGAAGCCTCGGGCAGAGATCAGGTCATGGATGGCTTTGCCACCTTTCCATGGTCTTGGACTTGGCTGGAGGACAACCCAGAGCCGTTGAAGGTTCTATACCCTTAACTGAGACGGGCACTTTCTATTTCCTTGAATGTACAATTCAGCGGTTTTGGAATCTTATAGTCAGTAGGTGCATTTAACACTGCATGACTGTTCCTAAGAGGCTGTCACCAAGTCTGTGGTGCAGCCTGTGATCCATAGTGTTTTAAATACAAGGGCATGTGGAATCTTTCCTAAGTGGGTGTCGTCAGTGACCATGGTCTGGTTTCTACCCCTGGAGAAAAGGCAGATGCTGCTAACCCCGGGGTGGGTGACCCTCTGCTTGGGACGTTGACAGTTCTGGATGCGGAAAAGAGAATGGTGGTGGCTGCTCTGTGGTTGGGATCAGGGAGTGTCCGGAGTGGAGCTGGGACAATGGTTTACTCAAGAGGGACTGAGCTTAGTCAACAGCAGAATTCATAGACTTGGCTTTTTCTAGAGAGAGTTCAGAGATTTTCTGGTAATGCTGGCCGACCACAGGGAGAGGCAGTGAAGTTAGGACTGATTCTTCCCCTCATCTTCTGTCAAGAAGTGTGATGCGTGTGTGGGTAGGTGAGTGTGTTCAGTGGAGCATTTCTGCCCATATTATACCATGCGGCCCAACGAAATACAGTTGGCTCTTGAGACTCTTGACCAACACTGATTCGAACTGCACAGATCCAATTATATGTGGATTTTCTTTCAACTTTGCCACCACAGAGACAGCAAGACCAACCCTTTCTCTTCATCCTCCTCCTCAGCCTACTCAATGTGAGGATGACAAGAATAAAGACCTTTATGATGAGCCACTGCCACTTTGCAAATAGTCAATATATTTTCTCTTCTTATGACTTTCTTAATAACATTTTCTTTTCTCTAGTTTACTTTATTGAAAGAATGAAGCATACAATACATATAACATACAAAATAACATGTTAATCGACTGTTTATGTCACCAGTGAGGCTTCCGGTCAACGGTAGGCTGTTAGTTTTGATGGTTAACTTGGGGGGCGGGTCAAAAGTTATACATGGATTTTCAACTACCCGAGGGGCCAGTTATTACAGTTGACCCCGGTATGGTTCAAGGGTCAACTGTAATAATAAAAATAGCCAGATGACCTGCACGTATGGAACGCTGCACCCTGTGCTTTACAGAAATATTTCTGACGATGAGCGTGTCCCCCGCCGGTGACAGTGGTAAAGACGCAATAACTGTAACCAGCTCCATGAACAAAAACGCCTGTTTGCAGTTTTCTTATGTTTCAAGTTCCCGGGCCAGTAAGATTTGCTGACCAGAACTTTTAACTTTCTGTTTCACTTATCCCCTCCCTTTTGAGTTGTTTTCAGCAACGGTGGACCCTCCCTGCAGTAGGGAGATAATCACACGACCTTACACTCCCCGATTGTCCGAAGAAGTCAAGATAAGTGGCATTCCTCAGCAAATCTTGCCCAAGTCCCACTGAGCAACGCGCTCCTCACAGCCTGCCTGTGCACAAGACAGAATGAATGACCGATATTGCCCCAGCTCAATGTACTGCTAAAGTCTCCACCCTGGGAGGGGCTTATCTGCCATTTTTTGATCATGCCATGCATGTGCCAGTATGATTTCTCACTGTGCTTGTGTGCCGTACACTCCATCCTAAACGTGTAGTGATGCTCACTCACTTCATGCATTACTCATTTCCCCTCTAGAGAAACCCTTGACCCGATGCTGTAGGTCCAGAGGCAGATTTGAGGCAGTCCTCCCACCTCCTGGTTAGCGTCTTCCACAATAAATCTCGTATCTTCCTTAGTAATTGGCTTTCTGTGTGGCAAACAACAGAGGGAAGCCTCCTTGTGGGTTTGTTAACTTAACCAGCATTAACCCTCGAGCCGTGGCTTGCAGCCTGGGCCACGGTGACCTACCAAGTGGTTAGGGACACAGCTCCCGAGCAGGCTGTCTGGAATTCTGCCTCTGCCCCCAACTCACTGCGGCCACAGGCAAGTCACCTAAATGCCTAGGCCTCTGTTTTCTCATCTGTGAAAATGAGGGTGATGAAAATGCCAACCACAGGGAGGACTGTCGTTGGGAGGATTGAGTGAGCTCGTGGATGTATCAGGTGCTAGCATGGGACTGCACACACTGTGAGTGCTCAACAGGACAGAGCAGACTTTATTATCTGGCACAGGACACGGTTAACGTCCCTTAATCCTCATGACAGCTCTTGCACAAAGGGCCTGTTGTTCTCTTAACTTTGCAGAAACATCAGCTGCAGCACAGAGAGGTGTGATGGCTCCCTGGGGCCACAGTTTGATCATACAGACATGACTGAACACCGAGTCTAGGATCCCAGAACCTGAATTCCAATCCGGGAGGCCTGAAAAGATGTGCCTTGGTGACCAGGGAGGAGCTGAGAGGCCACCAGACTGGGACGGAGCCAGATGAGTTGGGACTGTCTTCCCTCCATCTGCCTTGGGCCAAAGAATCCTCAGGGGACCTCAATGTGCTCCACTTGGTCCAACGTGGAGGCAGGACTCAGCGTGTGGCACCAGATGTGTGCTGCCTTCTAAGGGCTTTCTTATGCATTGGTCACTTTCACGAAGAGCCCTCGCCCTCTGCAGAGAGCAGCCTCTGATTGTCTTTTTCAGGAACTATTCAAGAAAGAAGGGGTGTTTTCATAAACTGCGTATTACTCGCCTGACTTGGGACCACAATGAGTCTGTGTGAGCTGGTTGGAGCCTGCTGTGTGTGGCAAAACGTGAGCATTTCCAACCCTGTGACTTGGGTCATCAGAGTCTGTGCACCTGCCGTTTCCCTCAGGAGGAACGAGGAGACAACTGTTTTAACTCCCTGTCAGGTAAGGTGAGTGGGTCTTGCCATAACTCTATTATCTTGCTCTTTAATCTGCAAGGTTTCCATTTTTAAAGTGGACTTCTAGGTCATATTTCTGCCAAGCCATAGATGACTTTAGTCCTTTGCATAAATAATATCTTCCTGGACTGTGATGAGACAGCAAAAAGTTTTTAAGTAGAGTTGGAATCATCAATCTTACCCCAAGTCAAGTTCTTAGGAAAGGACGTCTGAGTGCACCCACGGCCCCCTAGACAAGTGGAGCGAGGGGTTCAATGCTGGCTGGGCCACTCGCATCACTGTCAGGACAAGGGCCCAGGGCAGCCGATTCCCAGTGCTGCTGGGTACAGAAAGGGGAAGAGCAAGACCTACCTTGCAAGGCTATTTGGATAATTAAATGAGAAGTTTATAGTTCTTCAGATTTAGGCTCTTACTGTAATAATGGCTGATGTTTATCAAGTGCCCTTTGTGTGCCCAGCTCCCCGCTAAGTGTGTTACACATACAGCTTCCTGTTAAGTCAATACAGTCCAGGATGTCATCAAAATACAGCCCTGATCTTTGTCTCTTATGTGCCTTTAAAATTTAATCCGTGGAGGTTCTCTTTCCCTACCCCACGCCAGGGGCTCAGGTCTAGACTGAGCAGAGTCCTATCCTAGAGTCACGGTTTCAATTTAGACATCAGATTGGCCAGTCCAAAATAATAACCAAAAGCAACCTGATTGAATGGATGAGATGACACATCTTCCCTCTCCTCCCCCTCCTCCAGGCCTGCTTTGGGCTGGGAGCCTGCAGAGCGGCAGGAGGTAGACGGTTGGCTTCTCTGTTTCTCTTCCTCCCCTTTCTACCCTCCCTTCCCCTGGCTTGGTAGCCAGTGTCTGACCTCTCTAGGGTCCCAGTGGGTGGAGATGTAAGTTGGGTCTCTGGAGCCAATGGACGTTTAAAGCTGTTATTCTTTCTGGGGGGTTCTGGAGAGTCCCAATCCTGAGACCACCCACACTCCCATGCAGTTCGCCTAACCTGGGGGCTTGCATCTCTTTCTCTCCCCTCTGCAGCCCTGAGGGACTCAGGGTCAAGGCTACTCTGCATATTTATCAAAGTTCCACTCAGCACTCGGCTCCCTGCCAAAGGGGTGAGTTGGAGTTGAACCCCCCAAGCTGGGTGCTCATGGAGTTGGTATATCAATTATGTTTTATATTTCCTATGTTTTATTGTGCTTTGACACTTGGGGGCCTTACTGATCCTGGAGAGACTGTGCTTCCCAGAGCTAGCTAATTCCTAGAGATAGTAAACCACTTGCCTGAGAGCACACCCCTCACACGCAAACCACCAACCCAAAGCCCACAGTCCAGCCACCTCCTTAATCTAACTCTTGTGCACTAAGCCAATATTTCCACTGCCCCAAGTCACCGCAGAGCCAGGTACCAGACAACTAGGGACCAGCGTGGGTCAGAGCCTGCCAACATGATTCACACTGTTCAATCCTAATCCCTGCCTCACCCGTTCCTGCCCAGGGGCCACAACAAAGGCTCTGGGGCACGCTTTCCTCCTGCTCCTTCTGTCTCCTGACTAACCCTGGTGCTTCCCAGAGTGGCCCTGCATGGCATGGGATGCCCCCTCCTCTTGGGAACTGTGTGTCATAAACTCGTCTTTCAAAGGCAATTATCTTCATGTGCCGCCTTACCATACCTGAATAAAACAAATTCTGGGTATGTTTTAGAACAGCTGCGTCCCCCCTCCCATTCAGGCATGGTACCATGTAGGTTCTTGCTGCCAGTGACCACTTATTCTTTCTGAAATCCCCTCACCCCTTGCTTTCCCTGGCACTCTCCCTGGCTCTCTTCCAGCTCTGGCAACACCTCCCCAGGGTTCGGAGGCAGCCCTCTGCTCTGCTCATCTCACACACTTCCCCCGCATGTGGTTCTCCAACTTGGCTGTCCATTGGAGTCACCTGGGGAGCTTCACCATCTACTGGTTCCCATTTCTCACATCTGGGGATTTGGGGTTAATCGGTCTGGTGGTGGGGCTTAGGTGCTGGGGGGGAGGGGGTTCAAGCACTCCAGGTGATTCTAATGTGCAGCTAATTGTGGGCTACTATCCCAAGGCCTGCCCTCCACCTGCATCACCTGCAGCAGAGAGTGATACGTGCCTCAGAACTGAGAGGCTTGCCTTCTAGCTGCTGGGAGCACTGTTGGCTATGGACCACCACTGGGCCCCTCTCCTGGAATTGCCCTTGAAGGGTATTTCCTCCACCAAGGCTACCCACCCCTACCTAGAACAAATTGCATCCAATGACAGATAGAAGATGACACAGCTCTGATGGGCCATCGCAGCTCCAGAGCTCCCAGGCTCAGTGGAGACCTTTGCTGGAACTGAGTCCTGCTTCCCTCACTTCCCCATAGGTGTTGATCTGAGTGCATTTCCCAAGCAACTACCTCCCACAAGTCTCCATCTCAGCGTCTCTTTCCTGGAAAACTCAGCCTAAGACACATCTATGGGCCTGAGATTCCAAATCTCATGACCCCACACCACTGACAAAGATTCTTTGCTTGGCCAAACTTTAGTCAGTCTGTTGAAACTTCTCCTAGGCCCATCTGTGTATTTCCTTATAAAACCCAGTTTTAGCAAAGAACCCAAGAAACCCTTTCTACAGCACTGTTATCGACTCATCCTTTAAATTTTAGCATTCTCTCCCATGAGTGACACCTCTGTCTGGTACAAAGTCCCACTAAAGCCCTTGTTACCCTGTGTAGCAATGTGTTTATGGGAATGTCTCCCTGCCTTATTCCTTTCTGTATCTTTTAGGTAGATAGTGAGGGATTCTGGGTCTCTTAGGGACGAAAGTGGGTGCTGTGGCCCCCATCTTGGTTCTGCCCCACCCTAATCTCCCAAGCAACTGCCATACCTGGGGAGGAGGAAGTACCCTACAAATCTTCCAATCAACTTAGTGCGCCAGCTGCAAAAGAAAGCAGAGGACTCTCTAGCTCACCGGCCAAGCAGCATAGGTACCATAAAGTCTGGAAATTGACCTACAACAACCTGCATGCACAGTAATGCAACTCCCAACTCTCCAATCAAAGTGGTTCCATGGTGACATCTGAGCCACTAGGGAGGTCCCAATCCGGGAACTATAAAACAAGATGCAGACCATAACCAAGCCCTTTTCGTGCCCTTCCTTTTGCTTTTTCTGCTGCGACAATGGGTCTGGTCATCATACATGGCATATGTATCTTGCTCTGTAAACCTATATCTTGCTCTTGCTCTAGAATCCCATCTTTTTCTCCTCAATAAACCTCATTTGCATGCTTGCCTTACTTGGGTGTGTCTGGTCATTCTTTGGCCATGAGCACACTAAGAACTAACATTTCAGACTAAAACCTGACATATCTGCCTAGTGCCTGGCACATGGCAGGTGTTCCACAGATGCTTGTTCACTGAATGTGTGCTGGGGAAGACGAATGACAGCACAGATAAGTGTTGCTGCAGCCAGAGACAGAGACCCCTGAAACAAAAGACATCCTGCTTTTAAAGCACTGTTTAAAAATGCTAAAACTTCCCTATGTGATATCCTATTAAAGGGCTGACGTTTTATAATACCATAAATGACATTCCCCTACAAAGTATTATCGTAATTTCCAGTCTATAGAAGAGAAAACTCATACAAGGTCTCAAGAGAAACTGGGTGTACAGCAGAAC
>CAUYRB010053584.1:0-122525 GCA_963574695.1 Propithecus perrieri
TCAAGGTTGGAGTCTCATGTAAAGGCTCAAATGGGAAGTTCACGTAGTTGCTGGCAACATTCAGTTACTCATGGGCTGTTAGTCTGAGAGCCTCAGTTACTCACTGCTGTTAATCAAAGGCTGCTCTCAGTTCCTTGACACACTGACCTCTATACCATGGTAGCTTGCTTCATTAAAACATGCTAGTCAAGCAGGCAATAGGGAGAGATTGCCAGTAAGGTGGAAGTCAGAGTCTTTTATAACCAAGGATGGTTATAAATAAATCAAGGAATTGACACTTTTGCTATATTCTATTCATTAGGGGAAAGTCACTAGATCCAACTCATACTCAAGAAGAAGGGAGTATATTGTATTAGTTTTCTACTGCAGTTTAGCAAGTAACAACAAATGTAGTGGCTTAACAACACAAATTTAGTAGCTAACAGTTTTACAAGTCAGAATTCTGATATTCTGGGTTCTCTGCTTAAGAGTCTCAGAAGGCCCAGGTATAGCTTAGGATTGTCTCTTATCTGAAGGCCGCATGGAAGAATCCACTTTCATCCATGCTGTTGGGCAAATTTACTTCCTCATGATTTTTGGTCTGAGGTTCCCATTTCCTTGCTGGTTGTCAGCTTCAGGTTTCTCTCGGGTCCCTAATACCAACTTCTATGCCTTCTCATGTGCCATCAAATAAAGAAATATATAATATTTATGGATTGGAAGACTCACTACTGTTCAGATGTAATTTTTCCCAAGTTATTTTATAGTGGAAGGCAATTCCAATCAAAATGCCAACAGAAATTTTTGTAGATATTGAAAAGCTGATGTAATATTTATTTGGACAAAGGAAATTGAAGAGACAAAATTATTTCAAAAAAATCCACAAAGTTTGAAGATCCACTTTATCTGATTTTAAAATTTACTCTACATTTGCAGCACTCAAACAGTATGGCACTGGCAAAAGAATGGACACGTAGAACAAATGGAACAGAATAGAGTATAAATAAAGACCTACACAATTGAGGTTTACTGATTTTTGACAAAGATATGCAAGGTCGATTAAAAGAAAAAATATCGGGTTTTAAAAAAATAGTGCCAGTGCAATTAGAAATACATATGAAAAAATATGACTTTCAACATATATTTCATGCCTTATAAAAATTAACTTAAATTGGATAATATACCTAATGTAAAATATAAAATTATAAAACTTTTACATAAAACATAGGAGAAATTTTTGTGACACTGGGTTAGCCAAAGTATTTTTAGATTTCCCAAAGGCAATATACGTACAAAAAGAACATGGATAAATTGGTCTTTATCAAAAGTAAAACTTTTCTCTACAAAAGACATTGTTAAGAAATCAAGAAGATTGAGAAAACTGGAGAACATATTGGCAAATCACTTATTAATGGTACCTGGTAAAGGAATTGTATCTAAAATATAGGAAAAACACTTAAAATCTCAATAATAAGAAAAATCCCACTAAAAATGGGTGGAAGATTTGAAGAGATACTTTACTAAAGAAAAGACAAATAAGCTCATGAAAGATATTCAAGAACGATAGCCATTAGTGAAACGCAAATGAAAACCGCAATGAGATACTACTACACAGGTACGAGAATGACTAAAATATAAAACCTGAGACTATCAAGTGCTGAGGAGAGTGTAAGAAACTTGGACACTCCTACATCACCAATGAAGAATTATGCAGACAATTTGGTTGTTTCTCAAAAGCTAAACCTATTAATACATTTATCATGTGATCTAGTAATCTCACTCCTGGGTATTTACCCAAAGAATTGACATGTGTACATACAAAAACCAGTACATGAATGTTTACAGCAGCAATATCCATAATTTCCAAAACCTGGGAACAAATTGAAATGTCCTGCAGTGGGTTAATGAATACACAAACTGTGGTACCTCCATACAGTGGAATACTACGTGTTAATAAAAGGAAAAACCTATTTAGTCTCAAATACATGATTCTCAGTGAAAGAAGCCAGACATCAAAGGTAACGTACTAACTTTATTACATTTTCATGGCATTCTGGCAAAGCCCAGACTACGAGGAAAAATAACAGATCAATATTGACCAGGAATGAGGCATGGAGAAAAGGTTTGATTACAAAGGAACAGCATGAGAGCATTTTGAGGGGTGAAGGAACTGTTTTATCATGATTGTTGCTATAAAACTTTATACATTTTTAAAAATTCACAAAATTATGCACCAAAGCGTAAATTTTGCTGTATATAAATTAGGAAATAAATTTAAATGTAACAAAAATAGTTTTAAAAGAGCATTAGATATTATTAAGTTAAAAGCAAACTTTGATAGATTGCATGTGTGTCTGTGTGTTTCAAAAAATAGTAGCAATATATAAATTTGAGGAGTCTCTTTCCCTTTTGAGAATATCTTTATGGCTATGGATCCTTTTCCCTGACTCTCTCCTGTTAGACATTTTGGAAACAGGTACACAAACACATTGGAAATCTCAAGTTTAGCATGTTCTCTTATGCCCTAAGATTCATCCTTGTACAGCTTACTGGTCCATGGGTCATAGATTAGAACTCCTATGTATAAAATATATCAATCTACTCATGCTCAGAAGTATTGACCCTATAGCAACCTGTGGTTATCTTGTTCTCCAACAAAATTTTCTCACTACCTTGTTGAAAACTGCCATTCCTTTAACAATTCGGAACTCTTTTTTGTTTTGTTTTTTTCAATCTATAAGTTGTTAAAGATATAAAGTATGTAACAGCCAATGGTGGTTGATTGCTGGATATTTTCCTTTTTTAATAGAGGAAATAAAGGCAAGGTATGTGGAGCCTTATCTTATAAAGAGATTTTCATACTTGAAACAAATTAAGGCAAATGAGAAGACAAATGTTAAAAATTTCATAAATTTGGTTAGGGTGAGTCTTATTTACATTTTCCTGGAAAACAATAAAACATACACGTTCACTTATATCTTCAGTTTCAGATAGAGGAAATTCTGCTTTTTTGTGTTATTAATATGAAGGGTTTATTTGTTTTTAATAGAGGGACATCAATTTTATACACAAAAGATACACTAGGGGATTTGCACATACAGGTATTACTGGAGATATTTTTATATTCTGAGATTCACAGGAAAATTTAAACTTTTGCTTCTTAAATTTAGATTTTTATCTTTTTTTGCTAGTTATGTCTGAAGGATTTCTTTGAGGAATGTGGAGAGTTTACCAATGAAGGTAAATAAATAAGTCCACACATGTATCATTTAGCTGCATCTAGATTCCCTAGTTCATTTCATCGCTAAAAACCATGTTCTAGTTTATACAATTCTTTTGACCGTTTCTCAAAATTCTAAAACTAAAATTATATGTATGTATTCTACACACACACACACACAAACACACACAGAATTTATGAACATGTATGTACTTCTTTATGGGGATTTGGTAACTATAGTAACATATTAACCTAGCATTGATTTGCAGCTGGTTATATTCTGTGATCTTTTAACGTTTTTGAAATGACTGCAGTCCTGAGGGGGTGAACATGTTTTATAATATCAGGCAGCTATTGTACATTCAGTTGCAAAAAATTATTGCAAGTTTTAGCAGAAAGGTATGATGGATGGAGGTAACTGATCAGGGCAAATTTTGGTGACTTGCAATATACAAGACAGCATAAACTATGAGATCATATTTGGTGACCAAGAAATAAAGCAAAACACCTTGTCACACATCTAAGTGGGGGAAAAAAAGCACCAAGGCAATATTGCAGCATAATGGTAAAATTTCTTGCTGGTAGTGGTTCTATTTAACATCATTTTCTCTTCTAATATATTGTACAAGAATTTTATATAAATTAGTATATTAATGTATATACAAAGTGTATTTTTAATGGAAATGAAAAAAATTTCATATTTTAATGTCCACGCACATTTTTTTCTCAAATTTAGATTAGATATCATGGTTTTCCTTTTGAATGATTCAGCTCCTTAATTTTTTAACTTTAGCAAATATTTATTGAATGTCTACTACGTAGAAATAAACCATGGTTACTGTATACAAATGTTTACTAATTTAAAGGGGGTGATAATTTTTTTCTTTTAAATCACCTCTTCCTCCAAAATTATGTTTTTTCAAATTTCTTAAACTGAAATTACCCAACTCTAATATATTTAGAGAAAGATAATTATTCTTTCAAGTATTTAGAGGACAGTAGTTTCAATACTTTTCCTGTGTGTGTTGTGCAGTGGAGATTGTATCCATGGTGTTATCATTTTAAAAGTATAACACTGGCAGACACTGGATGGTCACAATTGAAGTGGATAGAAGAACTACTTAAAGACAAATTACCTCACCACATTAAATGATGCTGCATGATTGTGGACTACTAGGGAGCAACAGAGTTAGATCTAAAGAGAGTTGTGTGAAGTGACATGTTTTTAGAAGCAAAGGAGCTAGAAGGGGAATGATTCTAAGTAAAGGTAAAATATTACTCTATTTTGATTGATTCATTCTCTTGTTCATTCACTCAATAAAATTTATGAGTATGTACTTACTATGTATCTGTCTAGGCCAGTGTTTCTTCATCCTGACTACACATTAAAATTACCTAGGAACCTCGAAGAATTACACATACCTGGGTCCCAGATACATCTATTACAGCAGAATCTCAGGATGCATGTCATGGTGAGCCCAGGGAAACTATAGTCTTACAAAGTTCTCTAGGTAATTCTAATATGCAGCTGGGATTGAGAATAACTGGTTTAGGCTTTTGGAATGCCTGAGATTAGTGATATTTTTTGAATATTTTGATAATAGAAAAGAATCATAAGGATCTGCTCCATTTAAATTTCTTTATATAAATTCTTTAATTTTGTTTTATAAACTGTGCTTTCTTGGGTAATACTTCTTAAACAAATTGTAAGGTCAAACCGCTGCTGTATGTTCATTGGATTCTGAGCAGGAAATTTCCTCACTTTTCATTACATACACTAATTTTGTCCAGTCTTCATCATAGTAATTTTTATTTCCTAAAGGGGTAAATGCAAAAAGCACTGTAAGGCTTGGTTTCTATTTGGGTAAAATGGTGTTCATACTTACATTGAAGTGTCCTCACAAGCATATTAGACTGAACGAGACTATAAATATTAAGCTTACTAAACTTTTTGAAGGTGTTTTGGTTTTGATAATCTTACCTTTATCATCTTTGTCAATTAACCATTTATCTGGTTTGATTAAAATGGAGAAGTTCCAAAATCTAGAGCCATGTTTGGCTTTCAGAAATTGAAGCAATGTTTTTTCTCTTTTCATATGAAAAGTTCTACTAGGTGTTTAAAAATTCCATTGGGTCACAGAAGAAAATCTCTGTTCAGAAAGAATTTTTCCATCACATTGACTTATGCTCACTGATTTCTAAAGCATCAGTTCTGAGAATGTGGCAGTACTCCATAATTTTTTCATGAGAAAGCTCATTCATTCAGTTGCCCAAGCTGGTAGCATTTCACTGTTCCTTCCAAAATAAAAAATGAAAAATGCTTTGGAATTTGTCAATAAAGATTTTAGCTATATTTTGGTTATAAATCCAAGCCAATGTGTAGGTTATGTTATTAATTACCTGAGAGTTGAAAAATTCCTTTTGTTATGTCATTCTTGTCCATGTAAGTTCATGAATTTCTTTACCCATATTAACTAGTTGAATTCAGAGAACATATTTTGTTCATGTATATTGTTTTGTTATTAATCATAATTAATACATTTATATTTTAAACCAATTCCGATTTTGCTTTTTAGAGCTTTATTATTATTTATAAATTAAACAAACAAATTATTACTTGTGTAGATTTACAGAAAACATTTAGGGCTTATAACAAAGGCAGATAGTTACAATGATTCAACTTCTCAGTTTGAAATACTGGTGTGTCAGCCATCCATCACTACTCATATATGTCTCATTTTCACACACATGCAGGTAAGGATTTTATATTCTTTTTATTTCTTGTTCGTGGCTCAGAGTGCTGAATCTCATGATATAAAACAAAAATTCTGTAAACACAGACTGTACTCCTCTCCTCTAATCCCCAATGATTTATCATCCAAATATCTGCCAACTCTAGTGAAAGAAAATGAACTACACTAGAGTTTATGTATAATTCAAAACAATCTCTTCACTTCAATTCAGCATTTGCCATTCAAAGAAGTAATCATTTTACATAGAGGGAACAGTACACTGAGGTATTTCTCAAGACTTTGGGTTATATGCAATAGAAACTAAACTCAAAGTAGCTTAAGCAAAAGAGCATCTCCCTGTAAACTCTGCTCAAAAAGTCTTGAAGTGACTTTGGTTGCGTTCATGTTCAAAACCTTAAAATAGTTTATCAAAGAAGATGAAATATTCTGATTGGCAAAATATTCTTATAACTCCGCTGTGTTTTTTAGGTGGGTAGGTGAATAAAAATTAACTTTTTAATCAAAATATATGAAATATATTTCTCTAAGAAAGAATCTGAGAAATATCCTGTTACTTAAGTAGTGGGAAGTGATGCTGGACAGGAAGAAAACAACCATTTTCCATCACAATAGAGTTCAACACTTATGTGCACAGTTAGTAGTAATATTCGTCAGGTGTCAGGCAGGTGGGGGGAGGGGAGATGGGTATATTCACACCTAATAGGTGCGGTGCACAGCGTCTGGGGGATGGACACACTTGAAGCTCTGACTCAGGCTGGGCAAAGGCAATATATGTAACTTAAACATTTGTACCCCTGTAATATGCTGAAATAAAAAAAGAGAAAAAAAATAAATGATATGAAGCAGAAAAAAATAAAAACAAAAACAGAAAACAAACAACAATCTTCTAGCACTGAAATGTTAACTTTATGAATTTAACTTGCCATTTAATTTTTGTCATAACCTATTAAATTCTGCTAGAAATCACTAGTGTCTTATTTTACCTATAGAAGATTATAGAAAGAATTCATTCTAAAAAACATATGCATAGACTTAATGTTTCAAATATCAGATCCAAATAACGATGCTACTTTTACAAAAACTCATGAATAGAGAAACAAAAGATTAATGTATTTCATAAAATGTAAAGTAAAAGCATTAGATATGATGGTGTTTTATTCTATTTCTCTTTTCTCCATTTTTCGCAGTTTGTCTCCTATTTTTATCATTTCTCACTCTTTTTTCCCTTCCATAACAGTGTTCTTTGTGTTATTGCATTTGGAAAGAATCATTCAGTAGAAAATATAAGATAAGCTTTTGAAAAGTAGTTCATAATATGTGTTATCCTTTTAAGTTGCTTCTGATTTTTCTAGTTAATTATTGTAAAATATTCTGTTAGTGCTAAAAAGCTATGACATCATAGCCTTATATTTTAAAAGATTTAGAAGTAAAGTCTTGCATATAATGAATAAACTGAATGATCTAAATAAATTTACTTTAATGAAGAAATTATTTAGAAAAATGGGGAAAATATAAGCTAGATGGATTACTTAAGGGAACATACCTAACTATGGCAATATTTTGAACGATGCTTTAACTCTGGACTTAAATGACAATGACCAAAGAATTTTCTGAAAATTACTGAACCTACTCTTTAACGAAAACTGCACAAAGTATACTATGCCTATATAACAAATAGCATAAAATACATTATAATACTCAATGTGCTCAGAAGGATATATGGTGGATTCAATTTCTAATTTCTTACCTTAGAGAAGATACTGTAGTATTATTTTTTTAATACTGTGGTTAATAGTACAGTAATTGTGTTGATCTTATCTACATTTTCTTCTGGCTTTTTCTTTGCTCATGAAATTCTGTCTATAGTGACATGTGCTTTTATGGCTTTACGGCCTTTATTACTGAAACTAGTATTTTTTAGTTAACTCAAAAAAGACAAAGTTATACTGTTAACTTTAGCAATAACTGTGTGACAGTATAGCTCTATCACTCAAATCTAAGTACTTTGTATGTAAGTGCTTTGGGAGCGGGGGGGCTTCATTCACTCTCTGAGATCAAAAAGTTTCTGCTAGCAACTGATTTGTACGTGTGTGTGTGTGTGTGTGTGTGTGTGTGTGTGTGTGTGTGTGTAACCTTGAAGAGAAAAGGTTAAAAGTCCCTCTGGTAGCAATGAGTCCAAGATGAAAGCAGTTTCTCCATTTGCACAGCACCTTGACTCCTCTTGTGTAACACCATTAAACATCCCCTAGGCAACAGTGTCTTGGAACATTACTATTTAATTATTTAATATTGCAAATCTGCATGGGCTGATAACACTTCATGCCTTATTAATCTTTCTGCTCTTTGTGCTTCTTCCCTAGGTCCGTTTTGAGACATGTGTCACTATGTAGGAAGAGGAAGGTTAGAGGGGAGAACATAAGCATTTCTAGAGAGTCCTCCAACAGACTTCACTAATTTCCATGAATCCCTTGAAATAATACACAAAAGTTAATAATTACGTACAGTAAGAATCAATTCACAGATTCTTAAATGGGCCTTTGAACCATAAGATGCTCCTTAAAAACAAATCTTTATTCCTAAAGCTTAATGCTTTGTATTAGTCATATGTTGGTTAACCAGAAGGTGCCTTGTCGAAGCACAGTAAGAAATCAATTTCCTGAACTCATTGTTTTTTGGTTTAATGCTTTATGTACTGATAATAATTATGATTTTCATCTTTTCTAGCCAGGAATTTCTCAGCATATGTTGTGTGAATGACACAGTTTCTCTTTCATGTCTTAAAGAAAGGAATTTTACTACCTTGGAGATATACCTTGTCACATATTTATCCTAATGTTGTGAATGTTATTATTTTTGACTTCATGGGCTTGAATGTAGATTTTTGTAAATTTTAGTTATTTTTGACTGTGTTGTGATATTCTAGAGCTTTCACTGTAGTGTGAGCCTGTCTTGACCTCAAACAAAATCTCACTCTGTTTTTTTCTTAAATCAAGCTATTCTTTTCACTAACATGAGAATCACCACATGGTGCTAAAAAGAAATCGTATTCAATTCCCTTGTGAATATTTTTCTTCCTCTTAAAATAATATTACTTACATAGCACTCAGTTAAGTGCTTAACTACTCTCATTTATTTTTCATAGTATTCCCAGTTGTTAAGGAGGTAAGACATGCTTGGGTTTCACCTTAGGGAAATGGTCCCATAGAAAAATGAAACCAAGAGTTCTGAATAAATGAACTTAATAGACAAATTGGAATTACAATGTAGAATTTTCCTCAGATCTTGGGTGACTCCAAATTATTTATCTTGTCTACCCTTAGTTTAAAGTTATCTGAAATTCAACTTCATTAAAATGTAACAAATAACAACTCTCAATCCCAAAAAAAGAAAAACCAACTTCTTTTGCCTAAGTTCAGGATGATAATTCTGTGAAATAAACTGAAAATTCAGAAATAATGATTCAGGCTATATCTACAAGCATAAAGGAATTATCAATTTGGGGCTGAATTTAAAAATAAGTTCAAATAATTGCTTAGTAACCATTTCTAACCAAGTGGTGATGTCTATTATATAAAATGACAATATGGTGTTATGTATATAACTATATTATATAAAACTAGATTTTAAAACTAAATGCAATTTTTTTCTATGCCTATAGTAACATATCATTTATAGATTTTTCTACTTTTTAGTTTTAAAGTATTTCACCGACAAATGAAAATTATATATATTCAAGGTGTACAATGTGATGATATATGTGTGTAGTGAATAGAACCATCATAGCTGTGTGGCCTCAGATAAATTATAATACATTACCTGGCCATCTCCTTATTCACAGTTTGAGGATAATAACCTGTCCTGTTTGATAATCAAAAGAAAGAACATATGATGGAATTGTTTTGCCAAATGAAATACTTTACAAATTTTAGTCATGATTACCTTTGACTGAACTAATTATATCTATGTCTCTATCTATATTTGAGACTAGTATAAAAGGGAAAAATGATCTCTTATAGATACTTTGATAGTATGTATACTATCTATCTGTAATTCAGCCAGATTGATAATCCTGCTTCAACTGTGGAATAGCTGATACGATCAAATCCTTTAGACTTTTTGTAGAAAAAGGAAGTTCATTTCACAGTCAAGGTGGCTGAAAAGCAGAGCCTGAAAAATTACTTTCTCTTTCCTTTTTTCTCTGTGAACCTGGCTCCATGGCAGGGATTATTCCTGGGAACCATTTCATCCACAGAAATATACAATGTTTAGGACCATTCTTATGGTTTTCCTAGTCATAAACATGAAAAAAACTTCATAAGCCTAACATTTTGTTTTGATAACTTATCTTCTACCCTTTATCATTGCTTCTTCATGAATGAGAAAATCAAGATGTTAGGCAATCTGCTTTTCTTAATTATAAGTAGTAAATTTTTCTATGAGCAGATTAAGTATTTTAAATGAAGGTTATTATCCTGGCTATATTATGGACTTCCTGTTCACTCTTCATATTTCAAACATTACAATTTTGGTAGCAATACAAACCTAAGAGGTGATAGAGAATGTGTGAATTCAGAGAATGCTGTGTAAGTATAATTTTCATCATCTAAAAAGTAAAGAGCAGGCTGTTGATTTGACCCACTCAAATGTAGATGAAAGGTGTAATTTTAATTTTTAAATATAGCATATATTAATAATATGTGAGTTTATATTCTTTTAAAGGTAGTAAGATAAACTTTTAATATCATAATCTAGAATACCGGGCATATTCTGAATCTTTTTTTCCCATGGTGAATAAAGTCAACTCAGTACTCTTGCTATCATGTTCATGCACATGTGCTCTCTCTCTCTTTCCCCTTCCATATATATATGTACACACACACATATGTGTATGTATTCACACATACACATTTATATGTATACACATGCATATATGTGAATATGTGTATATATGTATATACATATACACATACACACATATCCTATTTATAAACCTGGTATTCTAAAGAATAGATATCATTACAGTTTATATTTAATCAAAATAAAATAAAATAAATGGAAGATTTTTAAACCAGTTCTAGTGCACAAGAAAAAACTCTAAAATTATTTATGTGTGTGTGTTCTGTGTGTGTGTGTGTGTGTGTATATATATATATATATATCTCAGATTATATATTAGATATATAGATACACATCTTAAATTTCAATATATTTTAAAATTTCATTTTAAAGTTGTGTTAATATCAAACTTAGGCTGATTTCATTGTTTTCTTTTCTTCTATTGTTCTTCAGATCTCCATAAAGCACATGTTAGATTTTTTCTTTTCTCTGATTTATATAGTGTTTTTCTGGTCTGGAAAAAATGCAAGACTATTGGAGGATAAGGCAAGAACTCATTGATGTTTGTAACATTCTGTAGCCAGAAAGCACAAAATTTTGGAAATAAGTACTTTGTCTGACAAGAACACACCCTTATCCAAGTCAGCGCACATACCTGGAATAGCAAATGAATTGATTTTTATTTTCTAACAATGTACAGCATTTCCAAAGCCTCATCATTAGGTGAGAGTGAATCTTAAAACAGGATCTTTCCTTTATCCTCAAATGATAAATGTGGTTACACAAAAATGTTAATGTAAAGGCCTTTTCTTTTTCTTTTCAGGTGGTGATAATTGGGGAAGAAAAAAGAAACATAAGTCTATTTAGTAATAGGAACCACATTCCATGGCAAAGTAATTGCATATAATTATCCCTCTCTTTCAAGTTTCCAAATTTGATTTTATGTAAATCGGATGATTGTCAAACAAAGATTCTCATGATAACAGTAAAGGAATCTTCTTTAATATTCCTTCCAGAATAAAATACTAGGGAGATATATATACACTTTAACTCTGATGTTTAACCTATTACTTGTGATTGCCTGCTCTGCCTTGGGCAGCTTTTATCTTAACACGTCTGTATCTCAATTGACCCTTCTAAGGGAAAGAGATAATTATAATTCCCAAATGGACATTTGATAGGAAGTAATTTAGTATCTGTTTGAAGTGTTATTTCTTATTACTAACTTGCAGTATAAAACTAGCTTTCAGAAATTTTTCTGTGTTATGTGTTGAGACTTCAATTCTTGGCTTCCCAGAACAGACTTGATTTCAAGTGTTCTGCCTGATTTTAAGTCTGATTGTAAGTGAACTTGTACCAGTTATATCATGCCTGTGAATATTGGTTCAGAAAATATAATTACTATAATGCATAGCTAAAGATGCCCTTCGAAACTGAAAAAATGTCTGGGATCTGAGAATGTTGGATGACCTCTTCTGTACTGAAACTCTATCACTTTTCTCTCTGTGTCAGTCCAGGCCTAACTGGGTAGAAATTTCCAAGTTTGTTCTTATTCACATATATATGCAAAAATATTTGCCTGTCTATGTAGAAAGTAGATGTAATATACATAATTTTCATTATCTTTATTGAGGTATGATTTATATATCATGAATTATACTCTTTTAAAGTGGACAATGAAGTAGTTTTTAGCCTATTTGTAGAGTTCTCTGATCGTCATTTCTATCTAATTCCAGAACATTTTATCACTCCCAAAAGAAGCCCCCATAACCATTGGTGAGCACGTCCCATTTCCCCTTCTATCCAGGCCATTGGTAACTCCTAATCTACTTTCTCTCTTTATGGATATGCCTATTTTGAACATTTCATATAAATAGAAACATAACAACAAGTGGCCTTTTGTGTCTGACTTCTTTTACTTAATGTTTTTAACGTTCATCCGTGTTGTAGCATGTATCAATGTTTTGTTACCTTTTATAACTGAATAATATTCCACTGTATGGATATACTGAGTTTTATTTATTCATTCGTTAGTTGTGGACATTTGGATTGTTTTCACTTTTTGGCTATTATAAATAATGATGATATGAATAGTTGTGTACATGCTTTTTCATGATATATGTTTTTTAAATTCTCATGTGTATAAACTACAAATGGAATTGCTAGGTCATATAGTAATCCTATATTCACATTTTTGAGGAACTGGAAAATTGTTTTCCAAAGCTGCTGTAACATTTTACATTTCTGCTAGTAATATACGAAGAGCTTAGTATATTCTGGTAATATATTTTAAAATTCTGTTAAAATATTAGGGGAAAACACCCATGTAAATCATAAACATATTTTTGTTTTTGATCTCAATGATACTTACAGTTATTAGTATATTAGGTTTCTTGAAAAAGTATTACATAATTATTACAATTAGTCTACTAAAAAACAAACTTCTCCCATGTGTTCAGACTATAACAAGGATTTAAACATATAATTCCAACACAATAATATTAAGTTTCCAAAGTATAAAGTTCTACCAGAGCAAATTGATGCAAATAATCCTATTCAGTATGTACTTTTTGATTAGAAAATGAGAGATCCTTTAGGAACATGTTTCAGATTAAATGATTCCAGAGAAAATCTAGACATATAAAATCAGTAGACAATAAATTTATTATAAATATACTTGCAAAAGTTCACTGAGATTTATGTACAAGAATATTTCTTTGTTGCTTTGTGTGTAATATTAAAATCAACAACAAAAGGTAAACATAAAGTTACTTCCAATAGGATACAGATTGAAGTTATATATCCACACACAATTTTATACAGAACAATCCTCGAAAGATTGAGTTAGATCACATGTAAACAGATGGGGTAATTACTAAAACAGATTTAAGTGAAAGTGGAGAATAGGATGCTTAATATAAAATATTTATAAGTAAAATTGTAATTGAATATATATGTGCATGCAGTTATGGTGAGTATCCATGGCCAATGTCAGTAGAAACTGTAGAGAACAATTTTCTGTGAAGAAAAGGATGAGGGAGTGTGAGGAGAGAGAGACTTACACTTTTCATTTTGTACCTTTTGGATAGAGTTTTAACATTTTAACCTTTTGCATGATATTTCTTAAGTATTTTCTTCCAGAAAATAAACAAAAAGGATTTTCTGGGTAGTTAAATTTATTTTTCCCATACTGAAAATGATGTACTTAAAAGATAGATCCATATACAAAAACAAAATTCCCCCCCACCCCCCAAAAAAACCCCGCTATGGGGTAAAGGCATCATAAACAAGGTAGTTACATATGAAAAGATGGTATGGTAATGTCCTGATGAATATACATCATCATAGTGCTATCTAAATGAAATAGCACTAAATATTAATAAAAACCTGGTTATGGTAAAGTTCTAGGGTCATTTGGGGAACTGAAATTCCTTTCTGGAGTGAATTTGAATCCTCAGAACCTGGCCTACATCCTGCCTGGCTTATGTTTCAACAGCCTGTGGCTAATATCTAGAGGGGGTAATTTAGAAATTGTGCAACTTAATTGAACTCAGGCAAAGCCAAGTGCCTGCTAAAGCAAGGTTTTTAATGTTCTCTAAGGGGTTTCAGATAGAAAGCCTGAGAGAGGAAAATGGCACTCTAATGGATGATTCTGTGCTAGAAAATCATACCCCCTGCTATCCTGTAGTTAATCTGACTTTAAAGCATTTGTCATTCAGTATTTGTGTTGGCCTATTTGAAGCTGTGGACACCAACCTCAATCCAGAGTTGATAGGAAGGACCCAACTAACCGTCCTAACTGCAGTTAAGTACTGTGGGGACACTCGTCAAACTCCAGTTAAACCAGAAGTTGTCCTAGACTATCCTAGCAGGGGTACATAGAACTAAGCTAACATTATGGGTTTATGAAGCTGGATGATGGGAAATTTGGATCATTTATAATTTAGGTATGTTTCATTTCTATACAACACAGCACCTTACCCAGGAAACATCTATTTCTTACTCTTTGCTATCTAATTGTGCAAACTCATTAATGCTAACGCGTTAGAGCCATGGTTCTCCACAGTGTGATTTTGCAACCTCCACCCTAAACCCCAAGGGGACATTTGGCAATGTCCGATTTTGATTGTAACTACAGGCAGGCAATACTGGCATCTAGTAAATAGAGAAGGATTCTGCTAAAATCCTACATTACACAGACAATGCTGCCACAAGAAAGAATCATCCTGTTTGAAATGTCAACAATGCCACAGCTAAGAAATATGAATTAGATATTTGCATATCCAGAAAGTCTTGTAAAACCTCTCTTGAATTATCAGTCGGAGGGAAATCTTGACCAAATATAACACTCACCTTTTTTTTGTTTTGGTGGACTATCCTCTAATCTCACCAATCCTGCATTGGCAACTCTGAGAAAATGTTTCTTATTTTTTGCTGGGCTGGTGTGGCTCTAAACTCAGACGGAATCTTCTGGGCTATGACCAGTATTTGCTCAGGACTTCAAAGGGAATTAATCGTGTTTTCTAAATCCACCACAAAGCAGAATAGGAAATGAACAGTTTAATTCTACCTAATACTCCAGAATCTAAAATATTTTTCTGTATTTTTTCTACCTCAGCCAGTCTCTATATTTCAATTTCTCTTTTCTTTTTTAATGTTTTTTTTTTTCTTTTTTTATTGTGGAATATCTCTTTTCTTCTACCTCTGACTTCTCCATCATTCTGACTTTCCTCCTTTTTTTTTTTCTGAGACAGATTTTCACTCTGTCACCGGGGCTAGAGTACAGTGGCATTATCATAGCTCATTGCAACCTCAAACTCCTGACCTCAAGTAATCCTCCCATTGTGGCCTTCCAGAGTGCTAGGATTGCAGGTGTGAGCCACCACGCCTAGCACTTTTTTCCTCTTTTTTTCTGCCTCTTGTCTTTTTCATTCCCTTTTCTCTCCCTCTGATTTCCTCTTATTTCTCCCTCTTACGTATTTTCATCTGTCTTCTGTGTTAACCTCCCTCCATATGTATCTTTCCTCAGCTCTCTTTTTCCTTCCCTTTCTCATTCTTTCTCTTTCTGAACCTTTGTGTCTTTCCTTACCTTCTTCAATTTTCTGTGTCTTTCACATTCTAATAGAACTAAATCATAAACTAAGGATTTCTTGTGCTTATTGAATATAAATTTAAGCTCTTATTTTATATTCTTCTTACTAAAAGACAAAATTAATGTATGTTTCTTTAAATTGTAGGAGCTTTAAAATCCATCATAAATATCACTGTACCTCACTGCCTTTGGTATAAAACACCATACCTGGTATAAGACACACAGGTGGAAATATTACATTATAAACATGTATTGAATTTAATTCATGTAGTTCTTGGTGTACTGATTCCCAGCTGCTTACCAATTTTTAGCTTTTAATTTAAACATGCACACATGCACACACACCACATGCACTCATGGAGATAATAAAGGCGTGTATCAGTGATGGTGTTGTTAGGCCCTATTCAGACCGAATGATGAGATCACCATGGGCAGACGAAGCTTTTACTTCCTCAAATTATAGCAAAAGCCAGCTGACCATTTCTATCTATGTATTAGGCCAATATTGGCTGCAGATTTCTTGAGCTTGCCTCAGCTTTGATCTTAAATCCTGAGTGGCTTTACAGGCTTAATTAAGCCTTCCAACACTCACTGTCCTCAAACAAGTTCTGAGTGGTTATAAGTTCCCAAATTCTCAGAATGTGCTTAAAGCTTTGAAGTATATTTCACCTTCTACACATGGAAATGGCAAACAATGACTTGAAAGGTGACTCTCTGGCAGGCACACATCTCCCAGACTGTGATTACTCTGAAGTAGGGAGAAGGTTGTCTGGGTTGTACTGTGCAGCACGCTCTGGGGTTGTACATGGGCTCACACCTCACGAGCTACTGTTGACCTTTTAATGGTTTAAAATTCAATATGTTTACAATAGACTGTGCTTTGACCATCAGTTAAAAATCAAATAATGTTACACTCTTTAATTTTCATGATGCTGTGCAAACCTCAGCACCTTATAACGCTCTTTATCGATGATATGATCTTACATCTAGAAAACCCCAAAGATTCAACCAAGAGCCTCCTGCAATTGATAGATAAATTCAGCAAAATCTCAGGTTACAAATCAATGTACACAAATCAGTAGCTTTCATATACACCAACAATAGTCAAGCTGAGAATCAAATCAAAGATGCCATACTTTTCACAATAGCAACAAAGAAAATAAAATACCTATGAATATATTTAACTAAGGAGGTGAAACACCTATATAGGGAGAACTATGAAACACTGAGGAAAGAAGTTGCAGAGGATATAAACAGATGGAAAAACATATCATGCCACGGATTGGCAGACTCAACTTTGTTAAAATGTCTATAGTACCCAAAGTGATTTACAGATTCAATGCAATTCCCATTAAAATACCAACATCATTTTTTGCAGATCTAGAAAAAATAGTTCTTTGCTTTATAGGAACCAGAAAAAATCCCAGATAGCCAATGCAACCTTACATAATAAGAACAAATTGGGAGGTATCACTTTACCAGACTTCAAGCTATATTGCAAGGCTATAGTAACCAAAACAGTATGGTTCTGGCACAGAAACAAAAACATAGATCTATAGATCAGAACAGAGAACCCAGATATGAAACCATCCTCATATTGCCATCTGGTCTTTGAAAAAGCAGACAAAAACATACACTGGGGTAAAGAATCCCTATTCGATATATGATGCTGGGAGAATTGGATAGCCACATGCAGAAGACTGAAAGCAGACGATTTTTCAGTTGGCTATTGCAACTGCAGAGATATCATATTGAAAACATCCATGGAGATGTGTGTTTAATCCAGCCCCAGTTTCAGCAGCACTAAAATATGTTGTGGTTCTCAGGCTTTTAGGTGGTTAAAACTTACTAGGGTTAGAGTATCCAAAAATAAATTCCAGAAAATGCCATGTAGGGATGACCTTTTGAAAGAAACGTTCCATGTCTGAAACCTAAAGTAACTGACAGAGAGCATGAGCCATAGGAGTCTGACAAGAAAGCATTAAAAGGCATCCCTGCTGAATAAAGAATGGCTTTCATTTTTTTTTTCATTGCTAATTGATGATTTTTGCTATTGTTTTAAAAGAAATCTTCTTATGGCCGTAGAATTTGAAGAGCTGCTATTCATGAATAGACAGACTCTGACAGCAGGTATATTCAGAACATAAGGCACGTCATGAAGGTAACAAGAACCAGTCTCTTTTAAATCTATATCTTACCCAGAAATTTTACTTTATGGAAATATGCAATCTATTTTTTACTATGATTCTTTTAAAAACTTTACCTCAGACATTTTCCAGTCTGAACTAAATGTTCCACATTATAAAGCTTCTCATCTCTCCACCCTCCCACCCAAGCCCCCTCTTTGGAACACTAACAGCAGTTTTTGTTCCACTTTAGACAGTGAGCAGGATGAGCTGCAGGTTTCAAGAGGATTTGTGCTATCAGTTGACAAAAACAATGAAAGGAAACCTGGACTCATTCCCTGTTTCCTTTTAACTATTTCCTGGAAAGGGTGCCATGTAGCCATTAACTTATCTCAGAGAGATAAGAACAGAAGTTCCTGATCAGAATAGTTTAGGCATATTAAAGAATAATATTTTAAAGGACATGATTTTTCCCCTTTTCGGGAATAAAAAAAAGCAGCTTGCATATTAGTCTGGTTCACCAGTTCAGAATACAGGATCCTATTACTAATATAGAGACAATACCTACCATTCGTGTGATAAGCACTAATACTGCACATGTAACTTTTGGAGCAGGCCAGACAGATCCAGTAACCCTAGTTCTCTATGTTGATTTTCTGTTCATCACCACTAAGTATGAACAAAAGTATTATATTTCACAAAAATGTCTTCATGACTTATCTCAATGTGGAAACGTGATGAAGAGAATGCTCTTACTTGACCTTTCATGGGAACTCCCGGTAGGTGTGTCTCTGTCATTTAAACGCTTATTTATCTACTAGCTACTCAATTTTTTAAAAATATTGTCACATTTAATATTACTCAGCAATTTACACTGCTAATTGCTCTATTTAAATCCCTTTTTTACCAAATTAAAATACAGAATAAGACAAACAACAATCATTCATATTCCCAACGCTGAGTAATAGTTGATATTTTGAAAAAAATTGTTACATTGTTTTTTTTCTTGTAGAGAATTTAGATGATAAAGAAAATTACAAAATAAAATTAAGAAAAAAAGTAAATTGTACTATTTTGTTTTAATCTCATTACTCTAGGCAAACATGCTACCAGACATAATTTAGATAAATAACAGAAAAATAAATTTTCAAATATAGGATTGTACTCTAGAAGCCTTCAAAAATAAAAGAATATTAATTTTACTTTTACTTGAAATCAACAGAAGAAAAATATCCTGATATAAAGTTAAGAGAACTGTTGAATTTCAAATAAATTTGCAACAAAATATCTTTAAAAGAATTTCCATCTGAGGAAATAATTATAGAATGAATTAAGAATTTAAAGTCTTTTTTTTAAAAAAAACATTTTTATAATTTTAAACAATTGAAGCCCTGCCATGAAAGTGAAGAATTTAGTACTCTTAACACATCTTTTTAGTTTTCCTACCCTTGTGTCCTGATTCTTATTGTTTACAAAATTGATTTTTCACTTTCTAGAATTATAGAATTCACATTCGGTTTTGCAATCATAATTCCCTTGGTCATTTGGTAATTTTATGTCTAAGTGGCTGTTCCTCATGCGTACAAAGATATTTGTTTGTTTCACTGCTCAATGTCCATAATCCAGAGTAATGCCTCAAATATAGTAAGCATTCCATGTTTATAGAATAGGATTTTATTTATCTCAATAGTATTTTTTGTTTGAATGAATAAATGTCTATATTTTTATAGAATGAGTTTAGTGTTCAAATCTATGTCTTTTAATATAAAATCTTTATTTCTCAGATATGTATATTACTTCAAATATAAATTGACTGGGTTTGTTATTTTTTTCCCAATAAGGGATCTAGGTAGCATATTCCTTGAACGTTTTTTATGTTTAATAATGACTTCTTGGTATTGATAACTGAATGGAATCTTGTGTGGCTATAACGGTTCACACTTTGTAGATGTCAGTTTGTTTTGCTCTAATTTTGACTGTTGGTAAGAAGTTTGGGGCCAGCCTTATTTCTTTTATTTTTTGTAGGTGATTTTTTTTCTGCCTTGATATGTATTTAAAAACATTCTTCATTTTGCATGTTGTCTCCTTTTTTCATTAGAGCCTTTAACATTTTAATCATAGTTATTTTAAATTCCCTGTCTGATAGTTCCAACACTGGTGTTATATCTCGGTCTAGTTGTGTAGATTCCTTTGGCTGTTGGGATGTGTTATTTTGTCTTGCTTTTTCATACGTCTAACACTTATTTGTTGACAGCAGCCATCTTGTTGAGAAGAGTAGAGATTGAGATAACTGGATTATTTTCCCTGGAAATGGATATACCTTTTTTTCTGTGAGGCCTTTAGATTGAGTGTTTGACTTACTCTAGTCTGGAGTAGGGTTGTACTGGAGGTTTGCTGTTGACTTAGTTATCCTCAATGTATCATAGCCATCAAGTATCTCCGGTGATACCTTGTATTACCCTGTTTTTAGGATGAAGGCTGATATGCCAGAGGGATTCTCTCATTTATTTGCTCCACTCTCAGATTTTGGTCATTCCTTTATGCTCCTTCTCTGGGAGGGTATATATCATGTTCTTGGTACAGTATTATTCCATTGTTATTTGTCTGGTAGTGGTGGTGATGGTGGAAAATTCCATTTTTTTATTATTCTGATAAAGCTTCAGTCTTAGGCAGGCACAATGTCCTTGGGTATCAGTGCTATGGCCTTCTTAATGTTCATATCCCAGTCTCAGCTGTAGTTCTGGGGCCAGCATGCATTCCTTCCCCAGGGGTAAAGATGGTTTCCTCTCCCATTCAGCAGCTGCAAGGAGCTTTACCACTGCACTAAAAGTGACGGATTGTGTTGTCCTTCCCTTACAAATTAAATCTTTTGTTCCATACAGATGATGGGCGGAAGGGTCACAGTAAAGATTTTCATCCTTCCTAGAGCAGATTCTGTTCCTGTTTCCTGGACTATACAATGAAGGACAACCTCACACTACTCTGAACATGTAGGGCCCATTGAGCAAAAGTTGGTAATAGAGTGCAAACTCCCTTTGTTTCTTCAGCCTCATTGGCTCCCACACTGTCTTAGCAGCCCATATTCACCCGCAACAATTGGTTAACTATTCTAGTTTAATTGTTCTTACGGGGCTGGGCTGTGTTTGCCCCAGGTAAGTGCTGTTTATTCCTGCAGGGTCTTGTCTGCAACTCTGCATCTCCTTTCCCTATACTTCCTTACCTTTCCAGCAGAAAATAGAATCCTGTCTTTACATCTAAAACATTTTTTTTAGATCGGAAGTTTAACTGCTTAGTACAGTATATTTGAAGAATCTATGTTGAATTTTCCTATATGCTTTTTTAATTTGCAGTTTTTTTCTCTTTTCTTCCAAGAAAATTTTCTTGAATTGTATTTTTGAAGAAAGTCTGTTATTTATTCATTTTATGGATGGGTTCATATGACAAGGACAGTACTATGGTTTATCTCCACGAAAACTCATACTGAAATTTGATCCTGATTGTGGCATTGCTGGGAGGTAGGGCCTAGTGAGAGGTGTTTGAGTTACTGGGGCAGATCCCTCATGAATAGCTTGGTGCTATTCTTGAGACAGTGAGTTCTCTCTCTCTCAAGACTGGATTCATTCTCCATGGAATGGATTAGTTCATCAAGAGTGGATTGTTATAAAGCCAGGACGCCCGTCAAGTATTTCCTCTTTGACCTCTGCCATGTGGTGACACAGCACAAAAGCCCTCTCCAGAAGCCAAGGTCATGCTCTGGAAAATCTCAGCCTGCAGAATCCTGAGCTAAATAAGCCTCTTTTCTTTATAAATTACTCAGTTTCAAGTATTCTCTTATAAGCAACAGAAAACAGACCAAGACAGACAGCAATTATTATCATAATGGAACATCCTTGTCTGTTTTTAAAATATCATTTGCTTCTCTCTAATTTCTTGAAACGCAATTTCTTTTACATCTGCATTTAGTTTGATGATAATATTTCCTCCATCTCAGTTTTTCAAATTCAAAAGTCTTTATTCTTCTGCGTTCTTTGTTCTAATGGAACTTGTCAGTTACAGAGAGATGGTGTCTTAGTCCTTTCAAGCCACTTTAACAAAACACAATAAACTGGGTAGCTTCTAAACAAAAGAAATTTTATTTCTCACAGTTCTGGAGGCTCAGAAGTCTAATATCAAGGTGTCAGCACATGCAGTGTCTGGTGAGGGCCTGCTTGCTAGTTCATGGAGACCTGTCTTTCCTCCATGTTATCACGTGGCAGAAGGAGTAAGCAGCTTTCTAGGGCCTCTGTTACAAAGGTCTAATCCCATTCGTGAGAGCTCCAACTTTATGACCGTATCACCTCCCAAAAGCCCTACCTACTAATACTATCACATTGGTGATTAGTTTCAACATATCAATTTTGGGGAAGGAGCACAAATATTCAGACCATAGCAGATGGCTTTAGTGTTCAATTTTCTTCCTCAAGTCTTAACTGACCCCTTTGTATCTTATTCTTTTATTTCATGATCCATCTTTGAGTTTTTGTTTACTAAATCAAAGTGTTTATTAAGTTTATATGACATGGAGCAATTATTAGGAAATAGCTTCTTTTCCATAGGATTTAATTTTTCTAGTTTAGATTATTTGTCTTATTGATACATTTTTTTCCTCTTTTTTTAAAAAAGTAATGTACTTTCGTGGTATGTTGTCATGCTCTGTCCAGAATCCAGAGATCGTCTATATCTGGCTGCCTAGTGTGCATAATCCACTTGAGTATTCTAAAGGATATTAAACCTTTCCCCAAACTGAACCCATCATCTCCTTCTACCCCACTATAAAATACACACACACATATATATATGTGTGAGTGTGTGTGTGTGTGTATGTATGAGTATATATAGACTATATATAGAAGAATATATATATATATATATAAATTTTTTTTTTCTTTCTCTTTAGTGGTATCTTGGTTAAGAGAACTACCGAATACCTACTTTCCCAATGAAGAAACCTAGGAGTAATTCTTGACTCTTCCCTCTTCTTCATCACTTTAGAGGATTTTGCTGATGTTTATGTAAGAGATATAGGGCCTGATCTTAGGCAGTGGTAGTCTGGCTATACATGAGAAAAGACAAGTTTGGGAAAGATTTGTAACTTATTTGTTGTATGACCTTTGTCAGATCACATAAATGTTCTATGCTTTATTTTCCTCACTTCATTTTACATATCTATTTTTTAAATTTTTGTTTTATTTCAGCATATTACGGGGGTACAAATGTTTAGGTCACATATATTGCCTTTGCCTCACCCGAGTCAGAGTTTCAAGTGTGTTCATCCCCCATACAGTGCACACCGCACCCATTAGGTGTGAATATACCCATCCCCTCCTCTCCACTCCTCTCTGCTCGACACCCGATGAATGTTGTTCCTATATGTGCACATAAGTGTTGATCAGTTAATACCAAGATTAGCCCATATCTCATGTTATGGTGAAGTTTAAATTAAATGATAACTCAGTGTCTTTGGAGTGCCTTTTTCCTAGGAACTGAGACACAGTAACATGTCTCATAAAAAAAACGAACAAACAAGAAAACAGTCATTATTATGCATTCCTAGTTGATTAATACAACAAAAGTCACACAAATAATAAGTAGGACATTTAAAGCCAGGCCCCCCAGGTTCCATGATCAAACTATTTTTTTTTCTTATTGTGCCACATTGTTTCACAGCTAGACTGGAAGGAGCCTCAGACTAGAAGACAGACATATTTCAGTTCAACAATGTGTCAATGTATTTCTTGATTGGATGTATGGGCTTTTTTCTTTGCCACAAGCAAAGGAGGATTCTATCCCTTGAAGTTTTTAACTTTTTTGGTCAAGATAGCTGAGTTTTTCATGACTTTTCTTGTGTGTATACTATCCACTCTAAGAAGCCTTGCTCAGAATTCATCCCTCTCACATATACCTATATCGATAAATCAGGGAAGCCAAGGATTGTGGTCACAAATTTTATTTTTCTCACTTGGATTAGTGGGCAGATCACCAAATGCACAGTAATTTTATGCCCAGGATGCCTCAAGAATTATTGATCAATTGGCAGACAGACTGTGAAACATGCAATGTTTATGATGATCTGTGTTGTACAATCATATGAGATGGATTGCATATATAATGCTCATCAGTGTGGAGTCATCTGGGGAAGCATCTGCTGAATTTTGTTTGCCAGCTTGAGGAAAAGATATTGCCAAAAGGTTGGGAAAGGCATTTATGTTCTTATTGTATGAAGCAAATTTATACTTTTTACTGTGACTCCTGGAGTGAAAGTGAAGCTGCACCTCCCCAGAGAAGTAACCATGGGGCCACACCCGCCGTTCTACACTCCACTGAGATGCGCCATATGTCACAGGATCCTCAAGGGATTTGATGACAGAGAACTTTATACTAACAGAGTCATTTTCTTTAATGCAAAAACGCAGCTGGAAAATATTCTTCTTAAGCAATAAGAACATCAAAGTGTGCATATTACACGTACTCCTAAGGACATGAGTCTACAGCTGTGGTACTTGCAGTGATTTTTAGGGGACCACACAAATCTATCAACACAAGGAGAAAGAGCTTATGAGATAAAAATGATGCTAGTTTTTTCTGCTCATCTTTCACATAAATTACATATGTACAAAATAAATTATTCATTATGAAAGTGTATCTCTGGAAATGCATTTTTTAAGAACTTTATCAAAGCATAAACTCTTAGGCTCAGACAGAACCATAGCTCATTAGAAATTGCTAAATTACAGTTTCTATTTTATCCATATGATTAGAAGAAACTTCACACTCCTTATGGTTTTCACTACAACATAGAAAATAAATATTCTTTTCTGTCTGGCTGTCTTCACCTGGAAGGTCTCTCACACAATTTAATCAACTTGTGTGATTAAGGCAGAAGCTGAGATTAGGAATCTCGTTTTTTGTGTCTATGCATCAACTTCTTCCCTACTTGGGAAACACCACGCGCTAGAGAAATACTCTTTAAACATGTTGTAACTCAGTGTGAGTAGTGACTAAACTATTTGCCACAAGGAAGTAAACTTTTGTTCATTGTTTTCCAGCAGTGAATTACAACAGCATATTAATCCATTGACCTATTTCCATCCTCACAAGGGTCTTGATCAATTCAAATTGATCCTCTATAGTCAACTTAGAACAGTGGTGTTTTTCTTTACCTTATAGGAGATCTTAAAGCTCTCTGAGATGACCTCCTTTAGAAACCATTCCTGAGTTCCTTTCTCAGGCCAGGAATATATTTTTGAGTCTCTCAAGGTTTTCAACACCTTCCTATTTTTTACCTCAAATTTTAACAGAAACTTGTTTTTCCCTTGACCTTTACCTTTTCAACAGACAAAATTATAGTTTTCTCATCATCTTTCCTGTAGTTAGTGATGGCTTTAAACAGATTTTCATCATGAGATCCACAGTCATTTTATTTCCCCTAATAATAATACTCCATTTTGAAACTTCTTGGCCACAGATGAATTAGGAACATGTTTCTTCCTGATTTGTCACTGTGTTACAAATGTCTTGTCATGAGCCAATTGCACATGGCATAATCTTAGTCTTAATTGCTCTACTAGTGCGGTAATTTTATTCATCTTTCCTACTGCTGGTACTAACCATAATACAAGGTGATGTATTATCCTAATCAGTTTCATCTTTCTCAATTAAGCTTAGACTTTATAGAATCTGATCTCATTCTGGAGGGTTTTGGAGAAAGATAGAATATTTAGCATAATACTACATTATAAAGTTCTCTTCCTGTTTGCATATATAATCTCATTTGAATCAATTAATATTTTACATTTAGAAATTAAGAATTATTTATAAGATTGATATATATATATACACACACACACATATACATACATATATATATGGAAAAGACTGGCCTGTGGATTATATTGAATGAAAGATTTAGAGACATGTTTTGAGTAAGAGGCTATTTAAATGGCTGGAAAATACCCAATAATCCATCTCTAGTCTATCAAAAAATAACTGCTTTTGGCTATTTGGAGATCTAAAGAATCTTATTGTGAATGTGACAGGGTCAGAAGATGGCCACTAAATGATTTAATATTTTAAAGACTTGTAACCTTCTGGTCAATTTTCAGAAAATTTTTAAATTATAGGACATTAGCAATTAGTAAATTACATATTAAACTTATTTAATGATAACTGAATAGTTAGTCTAAAAGCAGAAAATTGCCACTGATATAGAAGCTTAACCTCTTTCCTTCTTGCTCCTAGATCATTACTAGCATGTCTTATTATGCAAATATACTTGGAAGTGCTATGAATAATATGCTTAAAAAATAATGGCTGGACTTTATATATGTAAAAAAGAAAACTAAAAGAAATCCATAACTAATACCCACTGGAAAACAAAGCTGTCTAGTTTATAGCAGGTTCATTCAGATTGGTTTGATCTAGGAAGTCATTGAAATATGATGCTTTCTTTTCATTTCCTCTACATTAAAACTGGGTTAGATGAGGTACCATTTATCTTCTTTGTTGTTTTATGTAGCTGTGATTTTACCCAGAGTGAAAATGAATTTATAAGCAATTGTAATAAAAGTTGAGGCTTTAAGGATTAGAGGGCTTATTTTATAGTCTTTGATATGTACAAAAAGTCATGATGACCCTCCATTATAGAAAGAATAGCACTTGAAATGTACACCATATGGTTATATTGCTAATGAGTGCACTAACTAGAAACGAAAAATCAGATGACATCATCAAGGAGACTAAGTGTAATTATAATTGTGATGATTCTGAAACCCATGCAGAAGCTTTTGGATTCCTGATGTCCCCCATACTCTCCCTACAAATTAAGTTTTTCTTTGCCAAGCACTCTCCACATCATTCCTCCCTCCAAGGCAACATCAGCAGTTGAGAGATTACTGTTTTCTCTACTCTCTAAGTAAAACTTAGCAGTAAAGAGGTTAATATTTTGATATAAGTTCCAGATCTAAAACTGAATTCTTTTTCATGGTGTCCAATCCATATAACCCCTAGAACCAACTGAATTAAAGGCAAAATATAAATACAGGTTACTCTAGGAAATCGTTGCTAAATATTCTTCCATTCTGCACAAGTCATTGTATAATGAACTGTGACATACAAAGAGAATAAATCATTCTTTCTCTTAAGGAGCTTATACTCTGTTAATTTTACACAGTGAACCTTCTTACGTGAACAACTCTCACATGTATAGCAATATATATGTATAAAATTAGAATATGGTAAAGAATAAGTGAGTAATCCTATCAAAATATTCTGTATGAATACATAGGGGTAATGTGTTCAAGATGACAGAAGTCACTATGGAAATGCAATTGGTGATTGGCCCCATCAGGTGTCATTTACTGGTTTTCCTAGGGCAGGTATTGGCAAAATGTAGTCCATGACCACACCTGGTCCACGCCCTATTTTTGTAAATACAATTTTATTGGAGGAAAACCACACACATTTGTTCAGAAAAAAAGTTGCCTGACCCCTTTCCCAGCAGGTTAAAATAGAAAATCGAGGGAAATAAGTTTAGGTTATAAAGACAGGTTCATTTTTAGACATCATGACCATGAATAAATTGTGGAATATCTAAGTGTAAACATATAGTGTGTAGCTGATAAGGCTCTAGAACTTACAAATGTCTTGGAGGCTAAACTTATATTTCTGATCACCATCTAGTAGAAGTGGTATAGGTAATGTATTACAATAGAGAACATACACTCTGATGGAGATTTGTAATGATGAAAAAGACAAAAGTAAAATAGAAGTCTAAAGACTTTTGAAATCTTCTTGAAGGTTTATTTCTGAATATTGAAAATAGCACATATTATAGGAGGTTATGGAATGAGAGTTGAGAATATAAAACCATATTCAGGAAATTTGGCCATAATCAGCTAGCAAGAAATGTGAGTGTAATTTGAGGGGCATAGGAGTCACATGAAGATTTATTTCAAGAAGAGGGATCCAGACAAGTAAATATTTCAAAGCAGACAGAAGAAGTCATTGAAGTAAAAATGATGAAATATTTTGGTGAGAGGAAAGGATAATTGAGTGTGTATGGAAGATCCCAAAGGAATTGATAGTGGATAGGATTTAGGAACACAGATGGAGGGGCGTATTAGATGGAACTCTTTGGTTACATGTGAATGAAACTTGATTTGAACCAGCCATGACCAAAAACAGGAGAACTTATTGATCCAAACTGTGCTTCTCTCTCTCTTTGTCTGTCTTCCTCCCCACCATATCTTTCTTCTCTCTATATGTTAATTTTAGTCTTTGAAACTAATTCTATAAATGATATAACAAACCATCATTTGCCAGCTGCTCTTGGCCCCAGATCCTTGCACAGTCTCATCCTAAGAGAAAAGGCCCTATTTGGGAAAATTATAAGAAAGCTCTCTGCCACAATGTGATGCTTGTTCCCTGGAACAAACAACCTAGGCCTTCTCCTGTGACTAGTGTGGCTACAAAAACTTCTCAACCCCATCTCTTAATCATTAGTCCATCTCTCCAACTAATCAAAGTTGCCAGGACAGTGAGGTATAACGATTGACTCCACTTAGAACAGGTGTCCTCTTTTATGTCTATTACTGTGTCCAAGAAGGAGGCAGAGTTCCAATTCAAAACTCTTCTTAGAACAAGAGAGAGGAGGGGGAATTGCTACGACCTAGAAGCCGCTGTGATCTGTGACTCTTTCAATCAAGGCTGATAGTCACAAGTATGCACTTGTTGGGCTGGAGTGACTGATTGTGGCTAGTGTCTATCTTGAACAGTTGTGGCATCTGCTGTAATTGGTGTGAACTATTTTTTAAAAATTTGAAATATCATCTCTATTTACAAGAGGGCAGTCTCAGAAATAAATTATGTCATTTATAACTTAAGATAGGAAAGAAGGAGAAAACAATGACTGTTGCAACAGGGCTTTAAAGTTGTACAGGAAAAAAAATGAGAAACCTCACTAGATTGGACTAGGAGAGTAAATGTACTAACAGGCCAATTTTATTTGAGAGATAAATTGCAACACTGTAAATGAATATAAAATAATAGAAGTCACTGCTTTAAGCACCTTATATACTTTATTTCTTTTAAAACTCACAAGAACCATTGAGGCTAGTAGAGTTGACCCTTGAACAATGCAAGAGTTAGGAATGCTGATCCCCATACAGTAGAAAATCCTCCTATAACTTCGGAATCCTCAAAAACTGAACTACCAATAGCTTACTGTTGACTGGAAGCCTCACCGATAATATACAAAATCAACAGTCAGTCAACACATACATAGACTAGTATCTATGCATATTCTGTGCTTTCATGACATATCTAACTTTTTCTTTTTTTTTTTTTTGATATTTCTAGGCTACATGGTTCATATGAGAGCTTTTTCAAATTGTCACAAGTCTCCCCCCGCCCCGCCAAAAATTTCCAATATATTTATTGGGGGAAAAAATCCGTGTATAAACACACCTGCATGGTCAAACCCATATTGTTCAAAGGTCACTCTATTATCATTATTTTACAGGCAGAGGAACTGAAGCTCGGAAATCTCTCGTCAGATCACTATGATGTGGTGTGCCAGGATCAAACCTATCCTCTGATCACTGTTTTCGTCTGCCTCCCCTAAAATCAAACAAAATAAATGAGTTGATTATATTTTATTTTCTTTCTTCATCTAATTTTTAATTTTTTTAAATAAGCTTTTGATTTCATGATACTTTTAGATACACAGAAAAGTTGCAAAGGTAGTGAGAAGAGTTCTTTATGTTCTCTTTACCCACTTTCCCCTAAGTTAGTATCTCACAAAACCATGGTACCTTTGTCAAAACCAAGAAATTAGCATTGCTACATTATTGTAACTAAACTAGAGACTTTATTTGGATTTTGTCCATTTTTCTCACTAAAATCCTTTTACTCTTTCAAGATCCAGCCTAGAATACTACATTGCATTTATTTCCTCTTCATTTTTACTTTCTTTCTTCTAGTTCTTTGTCTTTTCTATTTTGTTCTAACTTTTCTATCCTCTGATCATATAGTCTTTTTTCCTTTTCCAGTTTTCCTTTCCTTTCATCTCCCAATCATTTTATTTTTATCTGATTATTTCATGCCAAATTGATAGGACTGGAAAAAGGAAATATTTTGAAGGCTATTATACTAGCTTGGGAAATTTTATAGTGGCCTGGCAGAGTGGTTTAACATGAAATTTTTGTTTATGTTGTTGTTTACTATTGTAATAAATTGAGAAAATCTGTATCAATTCAACTCCCTTTAGAACTATGATTTGAAGGAATATATTTTATTTTTGCAGTTACTAGTTAAAATCCAATTCCCCATTTAAAAAAACGTTTTTAAAAAGGCAGATTTAGAAATCAACTTTTAGAATAAACAGGATTTTTAATTGGGGATTGCCATTGTACTCTATACCCTTGAAGATATTAATGTCTGTGATTACAGAGATTTGTTGTTGGGCTAGAGTATGCTTGTTTTGTAGTTTGCTCAAAGGATACATCAAAATGCCACAGTATCAAGATAGGGTCTTAATGCTAAAACCAATACACATGAAACTCAGACTCTGACAGTAAATTCAAGGCCGGGTACTCTGCATATCCATAGGCAGACACAAAGGACATTGCATCTGGTCAGCCTGAAGACAAAAGACAATTTTTACTGGGCATTTTTTGACTTTTTCAAGCTAGATGAGGGTGCCTTAAAGTGAAAGCAATTGTGGAAGAGACTGAGAAGTGGAGAAAATTGTGAGGAGGGGGATGACTTTTAGAAGGTCTCAGTTCAAGAAAAAAAATGAATGCTAGAAAAGTAAGGATAGTGGGTTTAGAGAAAGGAAAATTATATTTCACATCACAGAGACTTAAGGTCTTTCAATTTTATTTTGTTATGACCTATGTGAAAACAGAAAGAAGAAAAGTGATCCTGTAAACATTAAAATGTAAATATCGCCCAATGAGGAAGAATTTTAAGGCAATGTTATTTTCCCTTAAAAATGGTGAAGAAAACCAGTTAACTGGCTTAAGGTGACACACATAAGTGATGATGCAGCTCCCGATGAGCCTTTAGGGACATGCTGTACTGTAATTAGATTGGCATCCTTCACAAAGTCGCTTTCTCGCTTGCTCACACGCTGAATCTTTTAATTCGATTAGCTTATAAATCGTTCTAAAAAACCCCACACACATGAAAAACTTTTCCATGCCATGAGTTCTGCAATTTAATATGCATAAAAGTTATCACTATCTTTTGCTTATTTTGTTTTACTTTTTTTCCGAGACATTGCTTTTTCTTTGTTTAATAGTCTCACAAACTACTCTACCACAGATTCCATCATGAGGATTGCTCTTATTATTGGTTCTGCAACAAGGAGCATCCTTTTGGTACTGGTAGGTAGTGCTCATGTGTACACTTCACTTGGTGTGACATATTTCTGGCAATGTTAGTGCATAGCAGATAGAGAACTTTTTAATACACAAAGTGAGGTGTGGACAACAACAGATGCCTGAGAGAGAGAAAACAAAGAAGCTCTCAGGCTAGTTGAATGTTTACCACATAGAATCAAAGGGTGAGCAAAATTCTGAAGAAAAACATGGAAAAAATTCATATGCCTGCACCTTACTTTAGTTGCTCTCCTTATATGCAAAGAAAGGCTACAGAATAGTACCAGACTTCTAGGAAGTGAAAAAGGTTGTCCATCTGATGTAGATGGTGTTCAATGGAAATTGTCAGCGGTGCCACTTGGGAATGAGAAGGTATGGTATCCGTTGGCAGCCTTAGAAGGAAGGCAGCTTTCATCATGCAAGACAGAGCTGCTTGTGGCCAGTCAGGCTTACAGCTTTTATTCTAATCAGCCTTGTTCATCGGGTTGGCGATTCTTGACATTCTTCGGGCCAATCTCTCCTGGGAAATGATATGCTTAAGGCTAGGGATCAAGATGCAGGTAGTAGGAATCAATCCTGGGAACTCACTTGAGCTGTCTTTGAGAAAACTTTAGAATAGAAGTTATAAAAACATCAATAGAGTGAAAGTTGTCAGGGTCAAAATGGAGCCATTTGTGTTCAAAAACAAAACAAATGAAAAAATCTTGACAATTAGAGCTAGGGAAGGCTATGAAGAGAGGGTCCTCACGATTGCAAGCCTGATAACAAAATCACAAAAGACTCGGCAAAAACTACAACCTTGCAGGTTGTAGTTTCGTGTGAGGTTGTGAGACCTCACACGAAACATACTTTAACAAGGACATCTACCCAGCAATTGCTTCTCCAACCTCGGATGGGTGTCATTCTTTTTATTGGTCTTTGTAGACAAGGATAATTATCTCAAAACAATTATGTTACCTCCCTGAATATACACATAATTTTCTATGGCACCTGTATTCCCATTGCAATGGCCTATTCCCAAGTAAATATCATTTTCTCTTAGAGAATTTCTCTTTTTGTTATTTAGGTTGACAATATCAGTAACCAGTTTTTACACAATGCCTAGCCCATGCTGGCACATAGGTTTATTAGGTCTCCGCTACCAAGACCAGCAGTGTCAGCTTCATCTGGAAGTGTTTTAGTCAGTTCAGGATATTATAACAAAGTCTATAAACTGGATGGTTTATAAACTGCAGTAATTCACTTCTCACGGTTACAGAGGCTGGAAGTCCAACAGCAGATGCCAGCTTGGTCGGGTTCTGGTGACGGCCCTCTTCTAGGTTGCAGACTGTCAATTTCCCCTTGTATCCTCACATGGCAGAAAAAGGAACAGAGAGCTCTCTGGGGTCTTTTTTTATAGGGCACTAGTCCCATCCAGAAAGGTTCTATCTTCATGATTTAATTACCTCCCAAAGGCTCCACTTTCTAATATCATCACGTTAGATGTTAGGATTTCAACATATGAATTTGGAGTGAACACAAGCAATCAGAGCTTCCCAGGGAGTTTGATAGAAATGCAGAATATCAGGCTCCACTCCTGACTTACTGCTTCAAATTTCGCCTTTTAACAAATCCTCAGGTGATGCATCTGCACATTAAAGTTTGAGAATCACTCCAGGAGAAACTTTACAAAAGTCATCCTAAGATTTATTATCCAACTTAAAATCCCAAATTCGTCTCTAGAATACAGGCTAAGCAAATGTTTTCCTTGAAGATTCAACTGTATAATTGAATTCACTTGTGAGACTTGTAGATTTTGGTGTGTATCCTCGTTACACAGAAAAGCATGAGCTGCTAAAATTTGAAGATGCTCCCTCAGTGTTTTAATCCAGGACTTGGTATAATAGTCAGAGGTGGATTATAGGCTGGGTTGTGTAGGCTGCTCTGTCCTCTTGCTTTAACATTTTTAGAGAAGCAAAATCATGGGGGAAACAATGAGCTATAGATGGAATCACAGAAGGAGAAATTAAAGGAAAGACAGTTGGAATAAGAGGAGAAAGAAGAAGATGCATTCTTTTGTTTTGTAGACAGTAATGGGCTTAAGAGCAAGGCATGTTCATCTGAGCCTGCAGATATGTTTTAATATGAACTTGCAGAGCTGTTGTCTTCCTTAATGACAGCTTCCATGAGTCTCTGCCACTTCTACAGAGCCTGTTGAGTGTGAGTGCCTGAGGAGAGGAGGTGCCCTTACAGAGTAAAAGACCCCAGTGATTTTTCATTTAGTCTCTGTCTTCTTTGCAGACTGGAATGATAAGCTTTTTGAGTCTCCATCTATGTTGAACATCGTTAGTCTTACAAGAAATAGATTTCTTACAATGTTTAGTAGTTTTTGAAGCAAAATGTTTCTGCTTCCTCCTCAAAGCTCTTCTGTTTCTATATATTTAATGTTTTCATATTTCCTAAGTCTCTTCTTATGTTACTTCTTTCCCAGTAATAAGAGTCCATTTAGGTGAAGACAACAGCAAGATCTCATTCTCGTCTTCAGGCACTAACACGGAGGGAGGCTGTGGTTGAACTTTATATGGAAAGAAGACAGGCAAGATGAAATTAGAAATGAAATAAGGTGAAGAGAGAAGTAATGAAGAGGGGAAGGGATATTTAGGCATAATTGGGTGAGGGAAAAAAATACAAAAATTGATATTTGTTTCTGATATTAACTATTTCGTATCTGAATGTAAAGGCTTGCATGCCTACTTTTGCTTCTTTTCTATTCCTGACAACCAACAGAAAGAGCGATTCTAAACTGTAGCAGTTATAAAAGAACATTGCAGTTTTTCTCTAATTGTCCTTCCTCACCACCTTCTTCTGAAAGAGTAAGTCGAACAGCACAACACAGGGGTTTCTTGGGACGGTTTATCACACATTTTCATTCTAACTGGGCTCAGGCTTATAATTCGGACCTGTTTCATTCTGCCATTAAAGAATGTGTGAAAATAGGCAAAGTAAGAGAGAATTTGAGTAGTCAGAAAATTATAATATGCTCAGTTCTTCACATTTATGAAATGGAATTGTTTTCTGCATCCCATCTGCCCTGATATAGTATCATAAATTTGGATTATATGTCAATTATCCAAATTTACTTCTCTGTGCTTTCTCCTTTGAAAATAAAAGTCAACGCTTTAATTTAAAGCTTTCTTATGCACAAAACTTCTCATAAGAACTATTTTAACCACCATTCTGAGCTATTTCATAATCACCAAACGTCTTCTCTTCCCAAGGTCATCTGTTTCATCGTTAGAAATGAAGTGGGACGTATGGGTCTGTTAATCAAATTTCATGCTCTGCTGCCTCTATCTTATGGCCTCTTTGCTAATTGATCAAGTTTTCAATTAAAGTCTTCCATCTTTGTTTTAATTCTTTGTTAAGGTTTTTATTCCATTAGATGATTCCATGAGATCTGAGTTCCTACAGACCCTTCTTATCTTCTCATTTTATCTGTCTAATGTGGAGTTGCTTGCATTGAGGAAATACTGTTTTCTTTTTCCCTTTGACTTCATCCCATTTCTCACAGTGAAATTTCTCCGTGAACTGGCTTTGTCTACTATATTCAGGATCTTTAAAATTTTGATTTATTTTTTCTGGAGGGGATTAATTTATTTCATGTGTTATCAGGGATTTTTTCTCTAAAAACCCTATTTGTGCACTTTTCAGCTGTCTTGTTCAGTAACAATTAAGCAAATTAGAAATATAGTTTTCTGAGCAACAGCTAAAAAATGACTGTAGTTAATAAATGGAAGGCATGCGACACTACCTTTTAGGTAGGATGCTTGTCTGTGACGTCTCTGTAATGAGCTGTGGCATTACTTGATTACCAAACCCATTTTATTATTTCTATAGATCAGTTAAGTGCTAACACAACAAATCTATGCATCTCTTTGCTTACACTGATTACTCACTTTCGCACTTGATAAGCAAAAATTCATCCCCAAAGCTACAGTAAATCAAATCTTCCTTAACATTCACTGATGAATAGTATATTCAAATATAACAGTTATTAAATTCAATATGTTTTTTTAAAAAACAAAGAAAATATACTGAGGGGCTTAATGTAAATAAGCTTTGTCTAGGAGGACTTTACCGATTGCAAAATAATTCTTAATTCCAAAATGTGGAATTTTAACTTTAAGTCTCATACTTTCAACCCTGCGGGAGAAATTCAGACAACACCATATCATGGAAGACTTTGCAATGCATGACAGGCTGTATTAAAGGTTTACTGTTTAGACGTTTTACAATATGAAATTCTCGGTTTATGATAATCTTCCAATAAAGTGTGAAAGCCCATAAAATACATTTCTTTTGCCTGCTTAAGATGCAAAGAGCAGACATACTTTCTCACTTTGGTTTCAGCATCTTGAAGCAGAGCTTGTGCTCGGATTGGGACAGTGGTTCTTGGCACTTGCTCTAAGACACGCTGTTGATGCTGCAAGCAGTGGGTTTTGGAGCATATAATATTTTGCTTCTACAAATATGTTTTAAATATTCAGAACCTAGTGATAATTTTAACAAGTTTTGTTTATACTTTCACAGGTTCTTTAATTTTCACTCACTGCCTGATAAAGATTTAGCTTGTTGCATGGATGAAAAATGCCAGAGAGCAATTTTAAAGATAGGTATGTCTAGAATGCATGTTGTTAACCATCACACCTCCTTGGAAACCGAAGAATTAAAAATAGCAAGTTGTGAAATAATTTTCAACCACATGCAGGTTCAAGGAATCAATAAACTCAATGTACATTTAAGGATATTTTCTGGAAAGGGACACAGAAATCTAATTAAGGAATAAGTTGTGCAACCCACTTTAAAACTTTCCTGTATTTTAGGTAGATGTGCCCTTATAAAATTAAAAACGCAAAAGACAAAACAAAAACTCTTAACTGTACTTTTTGTCAAGATTCTATCTTCCTATTTTACAAGAATATTCTAGTCTCCGGATATAAAACTGCTCAACTATCCCAGTGCTTGCTTGTTTTAACAAAAATCATTTTGTTTTAAAAATTTATGGTGTGTTGTGGCTGATCAAATTGAACCATACCATATCATAAATTCAAAACCAATTTTGTCTAAGAATGCACACTATCAGTTGAAAAGGCATTTTCCCCTGCATTCCATCGTTTTTAAGGCAGAGCTTTCCCCTCTTTGGTGTGTAGCAGCATCACTTGGGAAGACCACATCCCTGCAGATTCAGATTCGATTGATCTGCAGTAGGATCCAAGAATCTGCATTGTATGAAGCGCCCATCATTGTCCCCCATGTCATTCTAATGCAGCTAATTCTTATGAAGATCTTCAGAGATACTGTGAGGACATGGTTTAAATAGGCCAACACTCCTGCTGCTGATAAACACCTTGAACTTTGCTTCTTTACCTGAAGGTGTCAGAACCTTAAGGTTTTTCTTTAGTTGATTTTTATGGATTACATTGTCAAAAACTATTGAATATCATCTCTCTTTTATTTTATGGTTCAAATTTGACTTGTTAATAATCTACAAAGGCAGTTCAACCTGTGAATTAAACATCTAAAAACTATCATCTTCTATAATTTTTACTTAAGTGAATCTGTTTTTGAGGGGCTGAATGACTTGTTTTCTGGGTTTAAGTGATTTCTTGTAGTGATCTTTATCAGATAAAACATGTTATAGTTTTGAGTGAAATACTGACTTTTTCATTATTTACTTTTATTAAAGGAACAAATAACCTCCATGAGACTTCTTTAATATTAGTTGTAACATTACACTTCTACTTCATTAAGGCAGGCTATTTTCCTTATATGTTTCTATTTGAAATAACGTGACACAGTTGGAGATTAGTTGTGATAAATCTTTATTTGTGTCATGGTCTCCCTACTTGCTAATTTCATTCAGCCTTTGAAGTACCATTTGTTTCCTTCAATGGGTGTGGACATCTCTGGACCCTTGGAAGCCCAAATTGATTAATTGGAAATCAGAAATGAGAGTGGTAGTTGATAGCTTTTCCTGACTCATGCCCACAGACACACTGATTTGCATTTAGTAAAAGGGATCTGGGGAATTCCAGATTCTTATTTCTGACAAAATTCTTGACTCCGAATGTGTAACTCACTCGTGTTATTGTATTTCTGTACTGCTATATATAGGTAAGCCTCATGGAAGAATATGTTAGAATAGGTCCAAATAGCTCTGTGTATTTAAGTACATGGTCATTTATAGTCCTTATCTATTAGCTGAAGGGTGCACATGAGAGCTCCCCTACAATAGTTTTTTGGGTGGGATTACCCTTAAAGAACTTTGCCTTCAAAATAGTCTTGTTGGTTAATTATGTTCTTCTAAGGAGGTTTTAGATCTAGCATGGCAGGACACTTCAAGGGAGTAGTTGGTGATAACTCCATTATGTACACCACCCCCGCTCATCTTAAGGCAGCCAACCTGGCTTCTCTAGTTCTAGCTCCAGGCCTAGCACTATGAATTTCCAAATCCCATGCTGGAATTTATCTTCACAGTGGAACCTGGGTGGGGCATGAATTTGAAAAGGAATATGAGGTTTATTTTCCTAAGTGCTTCCACAGAGAACCTATGCCTAAACTCTCACTTCCTTTGAGCTCTTCCAACTCTTTGAACTTCTGAGAGAAAGGAAACTATATCATAATGGGGAAAAGTGAAACAGGGAAGCAAGGGAGTGCACATACCAGGGAGAGCAGCAGATCCACAGAATGGGGTTTTCTGCCTTTTAAAGGATGGTGTTTTATATCCTCCTATAGTTTCCTGCTTGAAGTGATTTGGGAGAAGATGTTGGTAAATAATAACATTAATTAGAAGGGAACTTTCACTCAAGAGGTTGGTAAAAAGCAAAAACACTAAATGCTATGTTACCCTACATTCCCATAAGGAATATTAAATCCTCCATTAATAATGTAGTGGATAGAACTAGCAGTGGATCTGGGGTCAGAAGTGAGGCCAAGGCTGGCCATGTAGGAAACTGTGTACCAGGGCAGGTCAGCTTATTTATGCAAACCTCACCTTCTTACCTACAAGAATGTACTGCATGATCATTCATGGTTCTTAGCCCTAAAATTCTAAGATTTTAAATAGGGCCTGATTATGTTTCCTTTACTTCTGAAGTGGACAAGAGGTTCTCCAGAATATATATTTCCTATGAGATCTGAGGGACAAGCCCTAAGGCAAGGTACATGGGTAAGCTTCAGTTGGTTTGTGGAGCCAGGAGAGTTCATGCAAATTTAATGGATGAATGTTTACAGGTTTTGTCTGGGGATCACAGGGTTTTGGTGTTTTTGTTTTGTAAATTAGATCCTCAAAGGAGTTTATGACCCCAAACAATTCCTTAAAAAGTGAAGTGTAAGAGAGTCTATGCTTGGACAGGTCCCGAGAGAACGTCACAGAAAAGGCTTGAGGAGACCTGAAGTGGTTGGGCTCACGTTTTCCTACCTTCTTTCCAGTATGTGCCAGAATTCAAGGTAATAATAAAAACTCGCAGAAGATATTATCTTAATGCAATTCTAAAGCATTATCATAAAACATTACCTCAAACAATTATCAGAAAGTAAGAATGTGATCAAAACAAAACAAACAAAACAAAACCCCCAATGATGGCTGTATATCAAAGGGGCAGAGAAGCTAAATGAAGAGCTCCCAGAGGCCAATGTTGGAACAATCCAAGTGACAAAATAATGTAGTGTTGGATTATAATCCCCAGTAAAAAATAAATACTCATGAGTCTTACGGTGTCTAAATAAATGATTGAATAAATGAGTAAATTGTGGAGAATAGATAAATCTCTTGTGGATTCCAAATAGTTTATGTAGATATTAATACCTGGAACTTGAGAAGGCAGAGACTATGTCCCCAGTTCTTAAATAAAGGTTATGCATAGTGACTTTCTTCCAGAAAGTGAAGTATGGAAAGGGGGCAAAAAGATTGACTTTACAGTGGAGAAGCTTGACAAATACTATCTTAAGCACTTAATCAAGGTTAATGTCAACAGATGTCAGTCATGTTGATAGGACATACCCTTGATATGATGGGCGAGAATGGGCATTCACCTTTGTGATCTCCTCCCTGAAGCACATCACCCCTGCCTTCTCATGAGAAAAAATCAGACAGATCCAAATAGGAGGATGAACATTTTACAAAAAGCCTGACCCTCAAAACTGCCAATGTCATCAAAAACACAGAAAATCTAAGAAACTATCACAGCCAAGAAGACCCTAAAGAAACATGACTACTAAATGTAATGTGATATCCTGAAAGAAAAAAAAATACTAAGGAAAACATGAAATAATCTAAATAAAATATGGACTTTAAGAAATACATTGTAGAGTGATTGTATGTCTGTATGAACATATCCCTGCAATTATAATGACATTTATTTGAATGCGATATTGTGCAATCCTTAAGGGCAGACACTAGAGTCCTATTCCTAGGGTTCAAATCTAGGCTCTGCCAAGAATTATTAGCTATATAGCTTTGGGTAGTCATTTAACATCTCTGTTCCTCAGTTTTAATGTAAAATTAAACATGTAACTCTCTTAGGACAGTATTCGCCCCTAGAAGATGCTCTTTGTTCATTATTGTTTATTTATTTACCTCTTTTTTTAGAGACAAGGTCTCACTATGTTGCCCAGGCTGGACTTGAACTCCTGGGCTCAAAAACTTTTCCTGCCTAAGCCTTCTGAGTCTTCTGAGTAGCTGGGACTATAGGCATGCACCACCAAGACTAGCTACTTAGGTCGTTAAGTTTGAAATGTCCCATTACCTTAAGTACTAAGTTTGACAGTTGATATCTGTGACATTTCATTTTGACATTTCTCACTTTATTTTTATTGTAAAAGTACATCCTCATTCTTTCAAATGCATGGTTTGCCTTGTGATTATCTTTCAAAGTTTTTTTCAGAGAAATTTTTGTGAAACCATGGGTAAGTCAAAAATTCCTGTTATTTTCAAATATGAGTTCCCTTGTGGAACTGATGTTGCATGGACAGTTCAAAATATCAACAAACTGTTTGGGAAGGATGTGGCTAATGAACACACAGCACACAGAAGGTTTGAGTTCTGTTCTGGTTATTTTAAACTTGAAAATGAGCCACGTGGGTGACCTGAGACCAAGGTGGATAATGATGAGCTTAAAGCTGTAGCGGAAGCAAATCCACGTCATCCTACACGTGAATTAGCAGCAAAGTTTGACATTACTATTCCAACAATATTGGACCATTTCAATCAAATCGGCAAAGTAGAGAAGCTGGATAGATGGGTACCACATGAATTAAACAGGCATCAGAAGAGGAATTATGTCAAAGCTTGCCTTTCTTTGCTGTCACAATATAAAGGTGAATCATTTCTACACCGTATTGTTACATGTGATGACAAATGGATTCTTTTGGACAATCACAAGCATTGGGCACAGTGGTTGGATAAAGATGAAGTGCTGAAACACAGTCCAAAACCAAATATTCATCAAAAAAAGCTGGTTTCTGTTTGGTGGTTCAACCCTGGTATTATCCACTACAGCTTAACGAAACCTGGTCAATTACTTGCAGTGGATGTCTACTGCAACCACTTGGACAAAATAATAAGGATACTTGTGATTAAGCAGTCAAAATTGGTCAAGACAGGCAATCCTCTTGCAAGGCAGTGCTCGACTGCATGTCACACAAACAATGCTGCTCAAACTACAGAGATTGGAAACTCTCCGTCATCCACTGTATTCACCAGACCTTGCACTAATTGCCTACCACTTCTTCCTGGCTTTGGGCCACTTCTTGTAAGGAGAAATATTCAATTCTCAACAAGCTGTGGAAAACGCCATTCACGATTTCATTGTCACTAGCTCTCCAGGCTTCCTCACTACTGGCATAAGTAAGCTGCCATGTGTTTTAGGTGCATATTTTGATTAATGGTACTGCTTCTTGTTTGAGATATAATAAACTAAACTTTTAATTCAAAATTGGACATTTTTAAGAGTTTCTTCTTCTTCTTCTTTTATTTTTTATTTTTTTTTTTAGTGGCAGATCTTGCTATGTTGCTCAGGTTGATTTCAAACTTCTGTCCTCAAGCGATCCTCCCTCCTTGGTCTCCTGAGTTGCTGAGATTATAGGCATGAGCCACCATGTTAGGCTTTGAGCTATTTTGATATACCATGATCCCCATTTTACATATAAGGAGACCAGTTCAAATAAGCTAAGCTACTTTCTGGAAATTATAGATAAATGACAGACTGGGGATACAACATATTCCAATTTCAAAGCCCATGTTTTTTAAACTATGTAAGGCTGCCTCTTAGGCAATCTCAACTTGTAAACTCTCTGAAAGTTTTAAATTAAAGAAAAGGTCCTGAAGATATTGCTCTAAAATTTTGTCCTCAACATTTTATTGCCTTATTTTTCACAGTACCCTTATAGAGATGGAAGAATAAATACCGATTTCTGTATTTTGCATAAGAAAAAGCAATGCTGTAAATTTTTTCTTCTTTTCACATCAGGAATTTCTTAGAACCTGGGAGTAAAATCTACCTTAACCAGACTAAGTTTTATTATTTTCTCCAAAAGGAATATAAGCAACGTTCTATGCTAGGTGTTACAGGCAATATAATGATGAATACATTATGATTATTTCCCTTAAGGATTTGGCTATATAGTGTTTTTGTCTTCTTTTTACCTAAACCTAAACTAGGCAATATATTCCACATATATGTATTTTATACTTAGTTTAATGTATCATCATATGATCATATTTTTAACAACTAGATATCAGACAAAAGATAATTCCGAAGTTATTGAGTTTTAAAAAGACAAACACATACAAATTACACAGTAAAAAATTTTGCTGTGTTAAAAAGAATATAAAGACAATAAAGTTGCATAAAATTGGGCCTTTTTTGGAATTATATACATGCATTTGTATACAATCTAAAATACATATACATATGTAATGTTTATATGTGGCATTGTCAGAACACGTATGAGGGCACTGTACAGAAACATCATCCTATAGGCATGTGAATATGAGGGTTTTGCAAAAAGTAGTAAAGAAAGAGGGAAGCCCAAACTGGCAATAAGTCATACATTAATATTTATTATTTAATTATTATTGTGCAAAAAATTACCTCAAAACTTAGTGGCTTAAAGCAACAAAAATTCTCAGTTTCTGTGGATAAGAAATCTGGGTGCATGCTCTGGTTCAAGATTTCTTATGAAGTTTCAGTAAAGGCATTGGCTGGGGCTGAGGTCTCATCTGAAGGCCCTGTTAGGGGGGCATCTACTTCCAAGTTTACACACCTTGTTGTTGGAAAAATTCACTTCCTCACTGATTGTAGCATAGGATCAGTTTCTCACTGGCAGTTGGCCAGCGGCTTTCCTTAGTTCCTTGACACATGGGTTTCCTGATGAGGCAGCCCACAACGTGGCAGTTGACTTCCCTCAGAGAATGAGAGCAAGTGAGTGCCCAAGGAAATCGGTCTTTTTATAAGTTATCCCTGTAAGTGACATCCCGTCACTTCTGCCATAATCTTTTGTATAAGTTAGTCACTAGGTCCAGCACATACTCAAGGGGAAAGGAATTGCATACGACATGCATAACAGGAGGTAGGGATCACTAGGAGTCATCTTAGGGGCTGCCTATCACACAAGCGAAGTTTGCTAAGAAAATACTGTGCAACACTGAAAGAAAGTGCCTTGGCCCAAGTATAGATGAATGCAGGGGCAGGGGAGGCTCTCTGGGCCCAGCTGATGGGTTGTAGCTCAGATATGTGGGTGGGTCATGGCGATGAAATGTCTTTTGTCTGGTTGCAGTATATAGAGCTGTGAGATATGTAAGAGATTGCATAGCTATTTACCAAACTCATTGTCTCTTCCTCCTGGGAACACACCTAGACCATATTTGCAATCATTTCAGCTAGAGCAATATAAATAGCAGTTATGTGCACCACCGTCAGGAAGGCACAAAAAACTCCTACTCACGGTCTTCCACATTCTTTTCCACTTCAGTCTGAGTGGAATGGAGATGCCTTCAAGGGTGACTTTGTAAGGCCTGTTTTGAATATGACAGAACCTAAGATGAAAGGGACCTTAGTACCTGAATAGATGACTGAAGAGAGTCATCAACTGATCAAGAACATTCATTTTGAACGTCAGATGGGAAAGAAACTTCTACTCTATTAAGCCAACAAGAGTATGGAGTTCATTGATTATAGAAGCTAGCACTCCTGGAACAACTACCAGGGCCAAATATCTGAAGCAGCAGTCTTGAGCCAAATAGTTAAGCTCCAGCAATGCAAAGACAAACCAGAAATTTAAGATCACGGCTGACTTACATTTTAATCCAAAATGCCTAGTAACGTTTTTGGCACAAGGTGGATTCCTTGTAATTTGATTAAATGATAGATGCTGACTCAAGTTATTCAGTTATTAATGGAAGCTGATACATGTAAGGCTTATGAGCTAGCAGAAGTTATTTGAGCTTAGAGCAATACCCAAAATAAAATTTCAGAGGGTGATATTATTGTTTTGTTTTGTTTTGCTGTTGTTAATGTATTGCCTTCAACCTCTGACGCAGAATTCTAAAACTAATTAAACAGGTCAGAAAATGAAAGGCCCAAGTTAGGAGCTTTAGAGTGACATATTAAATTTAAGAGCAAAGAGTTTAGAGGCACTGACAACAACAGTAAATTCGGTTTACTAAATACTTACCTTCTTCAATCAGCTTTTATTTTTGGCCCAGATATATTACAACTCTGCTTTCCCCAAAGCATCTTCAAGACTTTTGATTCCTTTGTAGCTCACATAATATCTTGTAAATTGGATCTATAGCGTGTGTCATTTCTATTTTTGTTTAAGAGCCCCATATCGAATACCTACTGTGTGCCAGCCATTGGGCCACGTGCTGGAAATATTGGGATGTATGGGGCTGTGTCTTTTAGGAGTTCAGTCTAGGGAATTCAAGGAAAACAGAGGTTACCTGTATATAGGCATGCTTTACCGGGAACATCTGAAGTGCTAGCATTAATAGCATAATACTTGCAAAGAAAAAATAAACAGAATACCAAAAATTGATGTTTATATTCACCGAATTTTTCTTATCATTACTACACCCCTTGCTCCCAAACTCTGTACATTTGCATATACCAGATACTTTTTCCTTTTTCATTCTTTTCTAGTGTATTTTTAAATACTTTTTTTCCATTTGGTTTGTTGCTCAAAAAGAAAGAAAATAACATATATCACATGTGGGAAGACTTTCTGTGTCATTTTGATGACACGTTACAATTCTGTAACTTTTGCTTCTTCGTATGTGAAAAATGGTAACTCTGAAGGGGCAAAACATCTGGCTGGCAGCTTAGGGCACAGCCTCACAGCCCAGGATCTCCGTAGCCTGGGAAATGGGAGAGGAGGATGAGACACTTAAGAAAGAAGGCTCCTCTCTGAACTTAAACATGCCCTACGGGTTTTCGGAATAGTCACAATCCTGCTGAGGACTAAAATTTAATGGAGCGAAGGAAGGCAGTCCCAGTTCGAGAATTGCTTTTCTATATTTGTGCCACTTCTTTATTTTTTCTTTTAGATGCTGCTCTTGCCTGTGCAGCTCTCTTATTTGCCCCTAGCTAATAGCTTGTACGGTGAGCACTTAGTCCATGTCTGGCATTGGTCTAAGTGCTTCACTTAACATTGTTTCATTTAATGCTCATAACAACCACCCCATGGGAAGGCGCTACTGTTGTCTTCATTTTATCAAAGGGGAAAGCAAATGAAGGTAGGTCTGACTGTTACATCTCTAGTAAATGGTGTGGTAGTCTGATTCTAGTGGTCTGCCTCTTGACAACTTTCTGAATATTACTCCTCCCTTTTCCTAAAATTTCTCAATTTGTCTAATAAAATAGAGAATTACCCCAAATATCCAAACTTATCAAATCATCTGTTTATTTATTTATTTTTAAGACAGGGCCTTTCTCTGTTGCCCAGGCTAGAGTGCAGTGGCATCATCACAGCTCACTGCAACCTCTAACTCCCGGGCCCGAGCTATCCTTCTGCCTTGGCCTCCAAGCAGCTGGGATTATGGGCACATGCCACGATGTGCACCTAATGTTAAAGCAATTTTTTGTGGAGATGGGGGTCTCATTGCACAAGCTGCTTTCAAACTCCTATCCTCAAATGGTTCTCCTGCCTCGGCCTCCCAAAGGGCTAGGGTTACAGGTGTGAGCCACTGTGCTCAGCCTGTTTATTTTGATGACTTTGTTTTCTTTTCTTCAAAAGTAATCATATTTAATTTAGAAAATACAGATAAGCAAAAGAAGTAAACAAAATCACCTATAACTCTTCCATATAAGAACCATGTTATCATCTTTGGTAGATAAACACATATGAACACATGCGACTGACATTTATTGGACATCTCTTATATGTTAATTCTCTACAAATACAGAACTTTATTAGCCTTTTTCAAATTTCAGGTTACAGATATACACTTAGGGTAATTCATCCAATGAGGCTTTCTTTATTGAATGAGTGCAGAAGAATAAGGAAAAGCAGAAGATTTTTCAGTAGCTATAATAGCCTGCGCTCTGAAAATGGAACACTGTTCAGGAAACAAAGACAGGTAATAATTTAACATTAATTCTTTGAAAAATCTACTCTGGCATTGTTGCTCTCTATGCTATAAATCTACAATTTCCTCTGATAGTTTTCACAGCCTTCCCTTGCTCTGTTCTACTTTTTCTTTTGTTACCAAATACATGTCTCCTCTCTCTTCCTCTTTATTACTTTTTCTTGATTATGACTAAATAGTGTCTTCTCTCAGTATGTATCTCTGTTTCTGTTTTGTTTATTTCTGAGTACCTTAACATTGAAACTCTATGATCTGATTTACTACGCGAACATCTAGGCTAGTGTGGAATACCCCTGGTAGATGGAACTCTCAGGTCAGATTACCTTTAGGTAAAGTTAGCCTGGACCATCTCAGTCTTGGTTTATGCCTGTTGATCCTACATAATTAATAGCTGCATCCCTTTTCACTATCAAAATTTCCCAGTTTGGATGATAAATCATATGATTATGTTGCTCATAGGCCACTGGTTAGCCAATAAAGGATTGGCTATAAGTTATTGAAGAGTAGATCCAAGAGATGGAAGAAAAAAAAGTGAAACTGCCATATTAAGATTTTCCTAATTAGATTGATAACAAGGAGACAAAGAATTGATTTTAAATATTTTATTTGAAAAACATTATTAGTAGAATAGAATTAACCATTATTTATTTTAAAAAAGACATAGAAGCAGGATATGGAAATACAATTGCTTTTTAAATGTACTAGAATTTTTTCAAAAGGATCACATGCTGGAATGAAAATGTATACAAGCGATTTTTAAAAACTGATCTCCTATGGATTGCATTTGATGCTACGATACATTAAAAATAGAAACAAATAATGAGAATGGAATTAAAATGAGCCAAATGCATGAAACTTTAAAAAAAGTGCTTCTAAAAAGTGCCTGAGCCAGGGAAGGAATCCAGAACAAGAAAATGCAATGAAAATATAAATACAATATACAAAAAGTATGGAATGCTGCCAAAATAGCACTTAGGAGAAAATTTATCACTCAAAATTTCACTATTTGTATGAAAGAAAAGAGAAAAACAATGAACTAAGCCTCTGCTTAAAGTATTCAGGAAAAGAATAAAACAACATGCCAAATGAAAATAGAAAACAGAAAATAATAAAAAATAAAATAGAAAATATGTTGGAACAATAATGCAAAATGAATCCAATTCACCATAAAGCCAACAATAAATATTTAGGAATAAATTTAAGAGCTGCAAATGATACGTAAAGCTACCAAGGTTTGTTGGCAGAACGGTGAAATAAATGCAGAGGCAAACCACATTTCTGAATATGAAGATAATCATATTCTAAATATGTCAGATGTTCCCAGCATTCGTTATAGCTTTGATACAGTCTCAGTGAAAGAATAAACATGATTTTCTTTATAAATGGACAAAAAAATTATAATAATGCATCTGGAAGCATAAATAGGTCAGAATATCCTAGAGTTTTCTAAAAAAGAGAATTGAGAGTGATTAATTGCCATGTCTAGAGTAAAATGACAAGAATAAAAGCCATGTGTCCTTTTAATGGAAATAAAACAAGATAACCAAATAAACTGCAGATATATTGAAATTTTAAATATAAAAATATGTTATAGAAAACAATGACAATTAACTAGAACTTTAGAGTGGTCACTTTGTAAGTACAGAGGTGATGGAAAATATCAAAATGGAAAAAGCCACAGAGACTACAAATTTTAGCTCTGTACAATGAAAAGATTGCAACTATTAATAAATTAAAAACTGCACATATTGTTTCAGAAAAAGTGAAAAATATAAATAAATATTATGTAAAGTGTTCATTTAGCATTTTGAAAAAATTCTGAACATGGCAAATAATTAGAGGATATTATAAAAAGAGTTACTTAGTTCAACAGACGTTTATTGAACACCTAGGCTCTCAGGATGCTTAGAAAAATATTATCACTGCCCTCAAGGAGCTTGCGGCTGTTAAGCAAATAAACATGGTGAAGAAATGCAAATTAGAATAGGACTATTCAACCACTTTATATGTATTTAATTGGTATAATTAAAGTAAAATCCTTAGTATAGATGAGATTTTTTAAAACTGATTAATTCACATTGCAGGTATCAATTCATTTACATTTTTGTACTTTTAAAATTTCACCATAATCAACTTTAACTGTTAAAAAATTCAGCAATGCGTATTAGCAGAAAGAAAATATCACGTGTAACATCCACAAATAACTATAATTAATATTTCAATGTACATTCTTTGTAACATTTAAAGTGTTTATTTATTTATTTACCAAAATATGATCATACAATATTGTTTATAATGTCTTAATATTTTCTTATGTGTGTTTTTCATATTAATAATATACTTCCAAATTATAATTTTCCTTTATTTAATCAAATTCCATTGCATTAATAGCAATGTACCATAGTGCATTTGACTAATCCTCTTTTGTTGACTGACAGTTTTCCAGTTTTCCACTATTATTTAATTAATTCATTCAGTAAATACTTATTGTATTAATTGGTGTCCTAGGTGTTTGTGGAAAAATTAATGAACACAGCAGATGTGGTGCCTTTTCCCATGAGGTTTATATTGTAAATTGCTGTGTTGTTCACTCATCCTCATCAGGCGCCAATTTGCTGAGGTACGCCAAAGCAGGAATCACATCCCACTTTGCTGCAGTGTACTACCTTCTGAAGGGAATGCTGCAACCACCTCCCATTTCCCCCTGTTGGGCCACAAAGCTTATGCTCCCTAGCTGATTAGGTTCTACTGAACTTCTCCCCATGTGGTCAAAGAATGCCTGACTTAACGTTACCATCGGCTGTCCTTTTATTCCAGCCTAGGGCTGATTTCTATGAATTTAGGTGGTATCCTACCTTCAAGAAGCTGTTAAGATAAAATTTATCGTGTCTAACTTCTTTTTTTTCCTTGATAATCACTGAAAAGATGAATTCTCACAGATATCAAACTGTGAGAATGCCTACATGTACCATATTTGTCAAATGCTCAGTGATACCTTTTCCTCAACTCAATCTCCTTCCTTTTCCCATCTTTCCAAACTGGCTCACAGTGTGCTATTAAATTCTCACTATATTGTAAATAAGCTTACCTATATACATTATATTGTAAATAAGCTTACCTATATACATGACCATTTTTTATGTGAAATTTTTATTTCCTCTAAGAAAATCACTGCAAGCCCCTGTTGTTTGTTTTCTCCAATACGCATTACCTTCAGGTTGGATGAAGGATTGGTGCGTGCAGGGTCATTACCATATATCATTTTACATTTTCTTTTGTCTCCCTTTCCCTAGGCAGCAATTCTAATTTGTTTAATTTGTGTATTTATGTTTGTAACTATTCTCGCAAAAATTGGCTTTTTGTGTACATCAATTTTTAATATAGTAAAAGATATTATTAGATATTTCGTTCTATTCTTATTTTTGTTTTCACTCAGTACTATGTTTATAAGATTCCTCAGTGTGGCTATGAGGGCATTTACTCTGTTCCATCTTGCTGTTTCATAATACCCCATAGGGTGTATTTTCGATATTATACCTATTCTCTCTACCATTGAGGGATGTCTAGATTGCCTCCAACTACCTGCTAAGTCAAGTAATCCTGCAATAAACATTCTTTTATAAATGTCCCTTAACATATTTTATGAGAGTTTCTTTGGGATATTAAGAACCAGGAATCGAATGGCAAGTTACAGGATATAAATATATTTAATAAGGCTAAATATTGCTAGATTGCCATATCACTGTCTCTACTGTAAGAAAGCCCCTATAATCCATACTTCTCTGTCACTTTTTGCATTATTCAATTTTCTTAGTTTTGCAAGACTAAGAGATTTAAAATGTTATCTTGTTTTGCTTTTAGTTTGTATTTCTTGAGGGTAATGAATTTGAACATCTTTCTCTATGCTTTCTGCCTTCAGGTTTCCTCCTTTTGAATTACATCTTCTTAATATCCTTTGCCTAATTTTTTAGAAGGGTTCTGTGATTTTTTTGTTGAATTAGATAAGTTCATAAGTATATTTTAGATACTAATCCTTTGTAAATATAGGATTTAAAAATATCTTCTCCCATTTGATCATTTGGTAATTAATTTTTTTCTTCATATCTTTTATTTTATAGAAGTCTTTGGATGGAATCAAAGCATTCATTTTATTCCTTTATGGTTTTTGTTTGTGAAGTTTTATTTAAGAAATCTTTTCTAATTCCTAAATTTATATTTCATTCTAATTTTATTACTATATCTGTCACATGTAGAATATTAATCCATTTGAATTTTATCTTTTTATGTAGCTTTAGGTAGAAATCTAGTTTCCCTCCTCATATGGTAAGCCAGTCTATCAACACCACCTGTGGTGGCAGCCTCTAAAGTAGACTCAAATGGTTCCTGCTTCATAATATTCACACCTTTGTGTAATCCCCTCCAATTGAGAGGGTTGTACCTAGTAATTTGCTTCCAACCTACAGAATATGGCAAAAATTATGGGATGTCTCTTCTGAAGTTAGGTTTCAAAATGGCTATGACTTCTGTCTTGATTGTTCTCTCTTGCTTTTTCTTTTCACTCTGGGGGAAACAATTTGCCATGTTGTAAGTTGCCCTATGGAGAGGGCTACGTGGCTGGAAACTGATGTCTCTAGCCAACAGCTAGTAAGAGCCTGAGGATTCTCAGTGATCAGAGAAGGGAGCTTGAAAATAGATCTTCAGAGGCCCTCTATAGCATTTGAGTGAACTTGGAAGCAGATCCTCCCTAGGGGAGGTGGAGTGTTTAAAATGACTAGAGCCCCCCCTCCACCTCGTTTACAGCCTTAAGAGAGACCGTGGCTGAAAGAACTCAGCCAAGCTGCACCTGAACTCCTGACACTTAGAAACTGTGAGATAATAAATGGTTCTTGTTGTAAGCTGCTAAGGTTAGGGCAACTTGCTATGCAACAATGGAGTCTAATACATGATTTAATAAATTTAATTTGTATTTTCTCTATTGAATTGTATATAACCTTATCATTGAATCATTAATTCCACTCTTGTTTATCACCAAAGCTTTACCATATGCCTATATATAATGAATCCCCTGCTTCACCTCTTTTGCTTTAAAATCAACTTCGATATTTATTAGATCTTTTTCTCCTTCATAATTTTTAAATTTATTAGAGTTGCCTGTGTTCATATGTGTTTATCTACCAAAGATGATAACACGGTTCTTATATGGAGGGGTTATAGGTGATTTTGTTTACTTCTTTTGCTTATCTGTATTTTCTAAATGAAATATGATTATTTTTGAAGAAAAGAAAATAAAGTCTTCGAAATAAACAGGCTGAGCACAGTGGCTCACACCTATAATCCTAGCACCTCATGGTTCTTCCTGGGTTCTGGGGTGGAGGAAGGAATTGATGAAATAAGGATATAAGAAAATTCTTTCGAATTGTTCTGAATTGTTCTGAATCTTGATTGTGGTAATGAATGGTTTCAAGAGTATATATAACAGTTAAAACTCGTTGAACTATACAATTTAAATGAGTTCAGGTAAAAATTTAACTGAAAATAATGTTTGGGAAAAATCCAAGTGTCTAAGAAAGTAGAAAGATAGTGTAATGTATTCAACTACATGTTTAATCATTATTTGGCTATTCAAATTAGGATAAATTTATCGTGCTATAATCTTAAATAAAAAATAGAATAACTCAACAAAATATATAAAGGAAAAGTTACTCACTTCCTGTCATAGAAAAGATCCAAAAGGATATAATAATAAATGCAAATAATCTGAAGGCCCATGAGAAAAATTGTTAAAAATTGATTCATTGTTTTAATGAAATACTCATAAAGAGCACTTTCAAGTACATGGAAAAGTAGCACTTAAGCATATATGGTATTTTCATGCATATTATTTCACATATTCATTACAAGTCTGTAAAGTTGATGTATTCTTACTTTTACAAATGAAGCATGGAAAAGTAAGTTTCCTCCTAAATTAGTGTTTTTATATTTTTCCAATTAGAGTGTCAATTGCTCTAGTCTTTTTAGATAGCAATTTTAAAAGAACTATGTATTCAAATAAAAAAAAACCCTGATCTTTTATCCAGCAGTGCCACTTTCTAAAAATTTCTATAAATACAAATGTTTTGAAGATGTGTGCATATATATTTATTGCAATAATGGTAAAATAGTTAGAATCAACCAAAATGTTTAAAAGGAAATATTGACATAGTGCAAACATACATTTAGCTACAGTTAAATAAATATGGTGTACCCATGCTATGGAATAATTTACTATCATTAAAATATGAGTATTATATAAGTTTGTATGTTTGCACGTGTGGAGTGTTATGTGTAAGCCGGATAGTTGATTCTCATTATTAGAGGATTCTGTATTTGCAAGTTTACCTACTTGCTAAAATTTATTGGTAATCCCCAAACTTATACTTGAAGCACTTTTTACAGTCATTTCTGGACATGAACATACACAGAATGGTGAAAAATTTGAATTGCCAATGCACATGTTACTAGCTGAGATTGAATAAGGAAATATTTCCACTTTCTTGTTTCAAATCTTACACTATAAACTAGTGTCCTTTTTCTGGTCTATTTAGTGCCACATTTTTCACATTTTTGGGCTTTTTTTTGGTGATTTTCTGCTTAAAAGGGGCCCCAAGCATTGCACTGAAGTACTATTTAGTGATTCTAAGCACAAAAAGGCTGTGATGTTCTTGCGGAGAAAATACATGTGTTACAGAAGCTTCCTTCAGGCATGAGTTATAGTGTTGTTGGCTGTGAGTTCAATGTTAATAAATCACCTATAGATTAAATAAGGTGTCTTTGAATAGAAACAGACATAAAACAAGATTATATAGTGATTGGTTGATCAAAATTTTGTGTTAAAATTAAAAAAATGCATTTCCAAGCTCAGAGAACTAATAACTAAAAACAATATTACTATTTTTTAATCATTAATTTATGATTCCTAGTCCAGTGCTCTTGTCACTTTACCATATTGTCATTAACATAGATATGTGTGGATTATATCAATATTTAAATAAATTGAACAAAAAATGCTGCATTCTGATGGTAGATGTGCCTATAAAGGAGAATTTTGTGAGTTGTAAGTAGTGTTATATATTCATTCATTTATTTTTCCTCTTTCAAATTAAATATAAAATATCAGTAACAGTAGGCCAGGAAGAATCTGAGGTTAATAGCAGAATCACTATATAGATTTTTAAAAAAGATCTTATTCTTTGTATAATAACCTGGACTAATCAGGATAATAATTTATAATGAATACCTCTTATTGAGTACTTGTTGAGTATTTGTTAAGTCAGCCACTTGACATATATAATTCCATAATATTTCAGATGTTAATTTAAGCTTCATTTCCCACTTGAATTTTCTTTATCTATTCATGAAGGAGACCTGCTTCTGTTTAGTGCCTCAGAGGAGATATGAAGAAGGGCAGAAGGTGGAAATAGTCTGCACACCTTACTGATTTTTATGTTCTATAAGTCAAATCCTTGAGGAAGATTTAGATAATTTTTAGGTTAAGTCAGGCAGTTTGTGGTGGGTCATGCCAGATACTGTTAATTTTCCCCAATATCTCTTTCTTCCTTCTTCCATAATAACAGTTTCACTTTTTAGTTCTAGACATTTCTGCCCAGAAAAATAACTTTATTTCCTACCTTCTTTGCAAACCAGGTTTGGATGTGTGAATACATTATGTCTAAGATAAAACAAGTAGAATATCATATACCAGATTTAGCCATTTTCCTTTCATGTAGGTTTGTGTATACCTTTTTACTTTATTTAATTCTTTGCCTCTAATGTATTTCTGGATGTAGCTATGATAACTGAAATCAGTGCAGCCACCTTGAACCATGAGCTGATCTTGGTAATTGTAGCCATGCAAGCAAGAACATGGTAGAAAAATTCTGTGTAGCAGATAATATCTATCACTTCTGGACTACCCTCTTCTGATATTTTTATTAGAGAGAATTATATTTTATTCGGCCACTGACATTTTGGGTTTCTGTTACTCCCAACTTAGGCTATTCCTAATTAACATATATGTATGGTATTGGGGGGTTAAGAAAAGCAGTTGGTAACAAGCAGGCAGATCAGGCAATTCTCACACAAACCACAGAGATATTCTCCACTACTGGGAAGTTGAGAGTAGGAGAAGGAAGCTGCACACTCTCTAAGCCTGCAAAAATGACTGCAAGGTATATCTATGAGGATGAGACATGGGCAGCCTCACAATAGATACCTGTACCAAATGAAACAACAAAGAAACACTATAAACTCTGTGCACTTTATATATGACATAATTCTGGGAACCATTGATCAAATTTTTCAAATATATCAAATCATAGGATATATTGAGTAATTATTTATTTTTAACAGAATGAAATCCACCTGTTACCACCTATATGCTAGGTATTTTGCATAAATTATTTCATCTCCTATTAGTAAGAACCATGTAAGGAAGGGATTACGATTGACAAAGAATAATACCAATATTATTGATAATATTTATAAAGAAACTGAGGGCCAAAAAATTTAAGACATTTGCCAAAGGTCACATACCTAGATAAATCAGTTCAAACTGGCTTTTAAACACAGGTCCATCTTTTTCCAAGCATCTGATATAGTTGAAAATATGTGAAATCATGAATAAAAACCAAAATAACTTCCAACATATTAGACAGCATTTTAAAAACTAACAAAATTCCAAATAATTGGGAGTTGAATATCTGACTATAAAAAATTACATGTGTGTGTGTGTGTGTGTGTGTGTATCACATACTTAAAGATATTCTAAGGAAAATATTTTAGTATTTTACATGCAATTTAGCAATTTTAATTGAGACCCTTGTTTGGTAGATCTGGTTCTCTAGTACCACTAGTACCAGGGGAAGTAAAACTATATATGATATTTAGATAGATGCTATATAGGAATTTGTTCCATAACATGACAAGATATAGAAGGAATATATCTTATATCTTGATAATTTTCTAAATTTGAAAATTCTAACTTGAATCCCTATTCCTTCAGTGTTATCAGGAGATAAAATCTTTGTCATGCTTGCTGGTGGTTACTCCTTTTTTAGGATCATTCAAGGATTCTGAGAGATACGTCTACTTTAGAAAATTTGGAAAATATTTCTAGATTTCTCAACATCTCTATTGCCACCATAATCCTATTTGCCCTTTGCCCATACGGGTGTGGTAAAATCTAAGGAAGTAACCATGGGGCCAATGTCAGACAAACAAAAATGAAAATTACTTTTCACTCCCAGCTCACAAAGTTGCTCTATTTAACGTAGATATCCCAGTGTATAACCTGAGTGCCAATTATATTCCTTCCAGCCTTCATTATGTAGTAGCTACCCTACTTCCTAATTATGACAAGGGTCAATTGTTCCTGCTCATATGATAATTCCTTTCTTTGACTACTTGTTTACTGGAATAACAGCCCCAGACTGGTAATAGTCATGGCATTTTTAAAAAAGCTGGACTTCTATTGCATACTCTGGTGGAAATTTCATTTTTCTGGGATCTAAAACATCTAGATTTAAAGAGTCGAGATATGAGAGGATGGGAAACATAAATTCCAAGTGGGTTGTTAGGATTGAAGATGATAAAGACGAGTAGGGTCACTCCTAATTCCTCTTCTTGGTTCAAGGACCCATGCATTTTATCTAATGGGGATATAGTACCACAGAGTGGCCATTGAGTTTTGCATTCTGATGGATATTGTCCCATCATTGCAGTGTGTAATCTCTAAACTGATGTCTCACTTACAACTTAGAGTTCATTTTATCATTTTTTCTGGCCAACCACTACTGAATTGTGTGGTATCTTGTATATAGTCCACCCAGATGCTATTTCCCCTTACCCTCTTATTTCTAATTTCTAATTTTGCTCCTTCAGATCCCTGACCAATCAGTCAAGTAATGAGACACTTTCTATAAATCTATGTAAATCCTTACCATGGGCCAATCTTCTCTTCACAAAAAGTAGCTTAGAAGAAGATGATGGAATAGGAAGTACCAAGAATCTGGTTCCCCACCTAGATAAAAATTGCACTGGCAGAATCTGTCTAATGTAACTGTTTTGGAACTCAGGAGTTTATTGAAGGCTTGCAACTTTGAAGAGAAGGCTTGGACATGCAGTTTATAATTTCAGTCAAATTCAGCTCTTAGCATAGTGGCCACTACCCATCCCCCATCTTCAACCCCATGGAAGGCAGGTGTGCACATGTTCTTAGAGTAGCTGGAACACAGCTAGCAGGACCAGTGGGTACAAAAAGGACCCTGTTCCTCAAAATATCAAAGATTTGCACTCTGATCATTGCTGCTTTTGATCACAGAAGTGTAGGCAAAGAGGCAGGTAGACATTGTTATTACACATCTCTCATTGTAAGCCACACACCCTGCAGCTGAAGTAATTTCCAGAGAATTTAAAGAGCTAGTGCCCTCCCTACCTTCATTTTTTTTTTATTTTTATTCTTTTGGGAGCCAGGCATTAAGGGCTAGTATATTTATGAACATAGTGGGGGAATTAGACAATGACTGCACGTACTCAGCAAAAGGTCTGGTCTCAGAAAAGACTGAGAACACCTCAAGTTAACATTTCAGATTGATCCTTGGAATAAAGACAGCTTACAATAAAAATAAGATAAAGAAAAATATTAACAAAAATTAGCATACCCTGGAGAAGAGGGGGAATCTTATTTTTAGAGTTACATTATTACATTCAAATATCCAGTTTTCAACAAAAATTCATAAAGCATTAAGAAAAAAAAAAGAAAGTATAGCTCATTCAAAGGAAAAAGAAGATAAACAAAAACCAACCCTGACAAATACCTGATGACAGATCTACTAGAGAGACTTTAAAACAACTGTCTTAAAGATGATAAAAGAAGTAAAGGAAGATGTGGAGAAAGTCAAGAAAAGAATGTATGAGTACAAAGAAATTATTAATAAAGAGATAAAAAACTTAAAAAGAAACCAAAAAGAAATACTAGAACTGAAATACTAGAACTGAAAAATACAATAACTGAAATGAAAAATGCACTATCGGTATTCAAAGGTGTATTTGAGCAGGCAGAAAAACTTGAGCAGGCAGTGAATTTGAAGATAGAACAATGGAAATAATTAAGTATGAGAAACAGAAAGAAAGAAATCAATGAAGAAAAGTGAATAGAGACTAAAGAACCTGTGACGTACTAAACCAGAACAAAATATGCATTGTGGAGGTTCCCCCACCAATAAACAAAAAAGAGAAAGAAAAAAAGGCAAAGAATATTTAAAGAAATAAGGGCTAAAAAATCCCCAAATTCAAAGAAAGACATAAATATTAACATCCAAGAAGTACAATAAACTTCACATCAGATGAACTTAAAGACACTCACATGGAAACACATTATAAGGAAACTTTTGAAAGACAAAGACAAAGAGACGCTCTTGAAAGCAGCAAGAAAGAAGCGACACCTCACATGCAAGTGATCTTCAGTGAGATTATCAGTAGATTTCTTATCAATAAATTTGGAGAGAAGAAGGCAGTGCATTGATTAATCAAAATATTAAATAAAAAACTATCAGCTAAGAATCCTATATGCAGTAAAAACTGTCCTATAAAGTGAGGGAGAAATTAAAGCATTCTCAGATAAAAAAAAGCTGAGGGAACTTGTTACCACTAAACCTGTCCTATAAGAAATGCTCGTTGGTGTTCTTCAGGGTGAAATGAAAAGACACTGGACAGTAACTTGAAGCTGTATGAAGCCCTTGAATGATGAAGGGGTAAGCACAGTTATATACACACAATGGAATACTATTCAGCCTTAAAAAGGAAGAAAATTCTAACATGTGCTACAATAAGGATAACCTTGAGAACACTGTGCTAGGTGAAATAAGCCTGTCACAAAAAGAAAAATATTGTATGATTCTACTCATATGAGGTACTTAAGAGTCATCAAAATTATAAAGACAGAAAGAATGGTTGTTGCCAGGGACTGGGATGGGGAGTGATTATTTAATAGGTCTTGAATTTCAATTGTACGAGATGAAAAGGAATGCCAGAGATGGAGAGCAGTGATGGTTATATGACTTTGCAAATTTATTTATTCCCACTAAACTGTATAATTAAAAATGTTTAAGATGAGAAATGTTATGTTTTGTGTTTTACCAGGATAAAAAATTTTGAAAATAGAAAGTGGCTCACGAGATATACAGTGGAAGCTCTATGCCTTGGGAGATTTTTTCCATTTGTCTTTCAGTACAGTCTTTACCCTTTATTGTGGCTACAGTACAGTAGCAATCAGTTTTCAGCTTGGATTGACATACCAAGCAGACCCATTTTATGAACCATGCTTGAGTTTATTCTTCCTTTGATAGGTGATCATTGTGAGCACTCTATAAGGCCATAGATATGAGCTAAAGGAGAGACACAGGTACAAAAGTGGTAGGTGACACAGCGATCTGGACCACTCATTTGTGCAACTAGTTTGTGCAGTCTGCACCTGTTCAAGCCCAATCCTAGATGTACTACTTCTGTCTTAGGATGGCTTATTATTGAGCCTTCCCAATTTATGACATTTTGCATTTGGGTGCACGCAGTTTATCATGGACAGCAATGTGAGAGTTTCATCAACAATAAATCATATCCATTCTGATTTTGTATTCAGAAACTGGAGAGCAATTACAAGCCTGTCTGTAAAATCAGACTTGGACCACATTTCCCTTTACTACATGACCCCATACATTCTTTTTTTTTTTTTTTTTTTTTAGACAGAGTCACACTCTGTTGCCCGGGCTAGAGTGCCGTGGTGTCAGCCTAGCTCACAGCAACCTCAGACTCCTGGGCTCAAATGATCCTTCTGCCTCAGCCTCCCGAGTAGCTGGGACTACAGGCATGTGCTACCATGCCCGGCTAATTTTTTCTATATATATATTTTTAGTTGTCCAGATCATTTCTTTCTAGTTTTTAGTAGAGACAGGGTCTCGCTCTTGCTCAGTCTGGTCTCGAACTCCTGACCTTGAGCGATCCACCCGCCTTGGCCTCACAGAGTGCTAGGATTACAGGCATGAGCCACCGTGCCAGGCCTCTTACTCTAACAGGAGGGCTATGATGGAGCTTTGGATCTTTGAGTATCCAACAACCTTTCAGAGATTTGGGAAATCTTTAAATAGTTTATAACGATTGACTAGTGGGTAGAAGAACCCTTTGTGAGAAGGACCTGTGCAATCTCAACTCTGTACACTTGCTGTTGTATATCAAACAGATCCAGGCTCTTTTTAACCCAATGGCTTCTGAGTATGAGAAATTCAGGTGTTAAAAGAACATGGTAAACATATTCAGTGCCCTTTTGACAAAAAACTAAAGTACTCTTAGATAGATTTTGATAAATAGTAAAATACCTTCCCAATCCCTCCTGAAGTCATTATTCTTTTTCTCCCATTTGAAGATCAAATTTATGATGGAGTTTTCCCCCAGTTAGGAGGTTTTTGGCTGCATATAAGAGAAAGTTTTAACTCAAATAGTTTAAAAACGAATGTTTTGGATTTTGCCAAACACTTTCCTAATACATTCTTGATTAAAAAAAAAAAAACCAACTCTGCAAACTGAATATAAGCAAAATTGCTCAACCTCATGAAGGGCATCTACAAATGATTTACATCTAACATCAAACATAATGGTGACAATGCTTTCCCTCTAAGATTGAGAATAAGGCAAGGATATTCACTCTTACCAACATCCTACTCAATATCATACTGAAAAAAAATCCTACTCAATTCAATAAGTCAAGGAAAAACAAAGCATACAGATTGGAAAGGAGAAAATAAAACCACTCCTATTCATGACAACATAATTGTCTTAAGAAAGTTCCTATTAGCGAAACTACTAGAACAAATCATTGGTGGGGGTAGGGTGTGACTACAAAGGGACGGCGTGAGGGAACTTTTCAAGGTGACGGAACCGTTTTGTATCTTGATCATGGTAGTGGTTAACCGAATCTGTACCTATGTTAAAATCCATAGTATATCAAATAAAGTCAATAGTTTAAAGAAACACAAATAGCTTAAAAATAAGGAATATTTACAATCTCACATAATAAAATATTCTAAGGTGGGCAGTTCTTGAGTTGGTTCATTTAAAATGTCATCAAGGAGCTCGGAACCTTCCATCTTTCTGTTCTGTTTCCTCCGTGTATTGGGCTTGTCCTCACCAGGTCCCCTTTGTGATCACAGGATGGCTGTTGTGCTTCCAGGCCTTAGAGACAGGTATGACAATATTGGCGTGTATGTCTTGTTTTATATCGGTAAGGAAACTTTCCTCAGAAGTCCTTAGTGGACTTCCTATCACATTTTATTGGCCCAAATTTGTCAAATGTCCATACTTACAAGAGTCATTGAAAGGGAAATGGGGGTTTTTACATCAATATATGACCCAAGATATAATCATGTGGGTTTCTACCTTCCTATGTACTAGTATATGCTACAATGAAGAATAATGGCCATTTCTGTGAAAAAAAAGACAAAAATAAACCTGGCCATTTTTAATATTTGTTAACATGAAAACAGATGCTAACCTTTTGATGCAGAGCTCATTTCAGTAAGCTTTCAAAATACTCATCCCACCAAGTGAGGCAATCCAGTTAGGAAAGTGAATTTATTTGAGTCTGTTATCAGCATCATTTGACAGAAAAAACAACAACAAAAAATTGGCTGTAAATCAGTTGTAAATTGTGCAGCAGATGCCATCATTAACGTGTCCTCCACCACATACACATACTCTATTATAGGAAAGTAACTTTTTTTTTTTTCACAGACAGGGTTTCGCTCTCTCACTCAATCTGGAGTGCAGTGACATGATCTTACTCACTGTAACCTCAAACTCCTGGCCTCGAGCAATCCTCCCTCCTTGGCCTCCCAAAGCACTGGGATTATAGGCATGAGCCACGGTGCCCAGTCAAAAGTAACTTTTCTACATAAGAAGTTTTAACTGACCTGAATTCGAGTTACCGTCACGTAGACTTTGAAGATAAGGTAAGAGGATCGAATAATAAAATGACTCTGTGCCCCAAATACTGCCTGCATGGCTGTAACCTGCCAGGCATCCTGAAGACCAAGTTGCTTTCCGTCTCCTTAAGGTGGAGAGGCCTCTGGTGTTGTTATTATTGTGTTATTTCTTTGAAGCCAGCTAAGTCCATGGATTTGTCAGACAAAATACTACCACCAGAGATTAAGGGATATTATATTTTAGAATTAATAAGTTTTGCCTTTGTGAATAGCACAGAGTTTGATGACTGGGTCTTGGTAAACATTTATAAAGACATAAATAAACCATTCGTAATTTCAAATTGCAACCATTTTGAAAAACTTGAAAGCTTTGGAAATGTCAAATTTATTGCGAGTCAGTACAAAAGGAAACATTGTCTATTGAATATATTTCACAGAACCATATAGTTAGTAGGCTATCCAGGTTTAAAATAATAGCTTGATGTTTTTGTACAATTTTATTTTGATTGCTGGCTATCTATGGAGCTAATAGAAAATCAAATAAGGCTTTGTGAAACCTAAGGGTTTTAGCTCTTCTCCTGAATGACAAAAAGGAAAAAATAAGAGAAAAAGAAAAAAGAGAAAAAATGAAATATAAAGGAAGTGACATGAGAATTGCAGATAGTAGTTAGCTATTTCCTTCTGGCTGCAGTGTTTAAAAGACAATCTATAGTCTATATTTTTATAGATTTCATTTACAATATACAAAAGTGATATGGTGTTATTAGGCAAGCAATAAACTATTACATATATCACATGTGATACAAGAGTCTGCTTTTTCTATTACATACATATATGCCTTGAGTAAAATCTGGTAACAAATTAAATATTGGCCCCAAAGTATCTTCATTATGCAGGCTACATCAATAAAATGAAATGTTTGGTTTGTGCCATGAATCTTTATTCAGCTTATTATTTGTACACTGATGCCTTGCTGAAGTGAAACTAGGATGGCTGTTTAAGATTCATCTTCCTGGTTTACCTCACGAACTGTGGAACTTATGGCATCTCTGAGGCTTGAGAGGGAAGAATCCCTTTTTCTCGCTCCCTAATACAGTATTTTTTTCTATGGGATCTTTGCCAACTCGAAGAAGTTTAAACTGATCTTTCTTCAAGGCTGAGGTTAAACTAAATTTTTGTAATAACCTAACTTTGTTGTTCTTGTTATTTTGATTTTTTCTTGTGAGAGGGAAAAGAAAAGATGGTCAGAAGAGGATCATAAGCAAATTGATTGTCTTAAAAACTCAAGGATCATCCCTGTGACTTTTGGGGCAGACTATACCAGCATTAATTAAAATCTATTGTCCTGGGTCTTCTGAGATAGAAGAATACGAGATTTTAGCATGTGGTTACCTTATGCATCATTGCTGTAATAAAACAGCTTTAAAATCAAAGTGAAATGGAGGTTCTCAATGGAGTTAAGCCCCAAGACAAGAGGGATGAAACAGTAAAGAACCAAAAGGTTAAATAAGAGAAAGCTGGCCTTTTTTTCACTCTCTAATAAACTTTCCTCACTCCCATTTTTATCCTTCCCTGTTCCTACTCTGCATTCTGCTGAGGCAAAACCATCCATCATTTCTTGCCTGTCTGCTTCCCAAATCTAGTCACAGGTGATCAGGATATGCTCTTTTTGTGAATGGCAGCACTATTAGCCTAGGAGAGCAGATGGGCAGCTCGGTTTGAATAAAATGTCATGCTAACCATAGAGCTCGACCCCATCACCTGCGAGAATGACTGGTCTTAGACACAGCTGCTGCAGTTCATCTAAAGTTAACCAAGATCTCCTCTTGATCTTAATCTTTGCAGTAAAATTCGAAGCTAAAAAAGACAATGAGAGAAATGTTATTTTGATTTAAATTCTACTTGGTATGACGCTCTAAAATGGTTCTCTAACTGCTTCACAGCCACCTGTGGATAGCTTCCCAGGAAAGTTTTTACATCATTTTCCACCACTAGATAACTCTGATCTCCAATTTTTACATTTGTGCCAAATACACTGTTATCCTCCAAGTTTCCTAAATGAACATGTTTGTAATTCCTTCTTCTCTTTGACTTGGTATACGCATATTTACTAAGCTTGAACAATCATCCTTTCCAAGATCCCTTGTAGTTATAGCTTCCTCTCCATTCTCACTGTGACACTGAGGTATCGGCCCCTCCTTGTGGTGCCATGCCCTTCATACTGATCTTTGACTCTGGTCTCCTTTTGCTTGAGCTCATTTACTCATAGATTAGGTGCAAGACCTCATATTTGAAAATGTCAAAATCCTGATCAGCAAGAGATATCCTGTGGGTTTCCTCGTCTGGTTTTATGAAAGATTCTATGGTGACGATGGCCAAGTTAGATCATCTTGGTGCCCCAGTTTCCTGACTGTTATCTGAGTTAATGATCTACCTCAGAGAGTTACTATAAGTATATTAAGGAGACTATTTAAAGTATCTATCATATGGGAAGCACTATATGTGTTTGCTATTTTTCGTTATATGTTATCAGGAAAAAAACCATTTTTATGCTTACTGTTTAAAAGTCTGGCAGTTTTCTGCTGACTTCTGCATACAAATTCCATAGTCTTATTGTACAAGCCTTTTATTAAGTTGTCCTTCCTTGCTTACTTACCTTCAGTCTTTTTCATTGTCTAGGACAAACCTTCAGCCAGAGTCTCTACTCTCCCCTAGAAACCCAATACTAAATTCCAAATTAGTGAATGTTACCCCTTGTTTAGAAATCCACCCACCTTTTTTTATAATTGGACTTTGCCTCAACTACTTCATACAATATTTTTAGATGAATGCACCCCACAGTGGTATTTATATCATTCCACAATCTTTAAAAAAAATTAAGAGTACAATTTGTGCGCTAGTCCCTTCTGCTGACATATTTGTCATAGCACTGCTCTCTAATTTTTACATTTATATAGAAGTCTTCTCAAAGGGGTTAAAAGATCTGTGGAGGCAGAAACCATGTCTTCTGTCTTCGTTTGTAAATCCACAGTGCCTGGAATAGTGAGGTACATAGCAAGTGGTTAATAAACACTTGTCTAATTTATTTGAGTAATGGTTTGAAAATTTTCCACCTAGATTCCTTTGTATATACATTCTTGGAAAAAGTTCAGGCCAAAGAGAAAATAAAATTTTAATTCATTTTTGTCTTTAGCCTTTTGCAGCTGAAAATAGCTAATTAAAAATAAATTTCCCTACTTAAGAAACTGGCAAACTAAAGAGTACAGTTTTTGTCAAGACAAGAAGGTTTTAGAAGATTCTTTTTAACCTTGTATGAGGATTATTTCCCTTTTTCCTTTTGTAGTCCTCAACTTCTTGCCTGATCCACTCTTTTCTTCCCAATTTAGTAAGTAAATCCTACAAGATTGTACACAATGGCATCTTTTCTCAACTTCCAAGTTCATGCAATTCATTCTCTGTATTACTTCCTGCAGCCAAGTTCTATGGTCCCCTTTTCTGTTCCTTGAACACACCAGGGTCTGTGTGTGCAACTACTTCAGGACTGCTGCATTTGCTATTCTGTTTGGAATGTTCTTCCTCTGCTTCCTTCTCTGTTTCTTCACATCCCTCAGGTACCTCGTCAGGGATCACTTTCCTGACCACCTTGTTCAAAGGAAATTCTTGACTCCTTCCCATCACCTTCTGTCATATCACCCTGCTTATTTTCTTTACAGCACCAACCACATCCTGAAATCATCGTATCTGCTTTTGGCTCACTTCTTTGTTGCTATCTTTCTTCATTGGTGTGTATGCTCTGCAATGCCTGGGTCTTTAGTTTCTGTGTTTATCACCATATTTCTATCCTTATAAGAGCCCCTGAAATAGAGTGGGTACTCGCATAATTACTGAATGAATAATAAGCTGATAGTTTAAGCTACAAAATATATGTATTATCTATTAAGGTACAAAGTAAATATTCTTAAAAGGGGATGTAGTATAGTGGGAATATGAAAAGCTGGTCGCTTATGAATTCTCCTCAGGGAGAAAAGGGGTTTGGAGTGAAGTTAGTCTCATATTATAACCCAATTACTTTGATAAAGCAGGGTTTCATTTCTCCCCAGCTGTGAAAGGACTAATGGATCTTGGGTATATGTGTTTTCCTTCCATGCGTTTCCTGTCTATTGTATAACAGATGAAATGAAGAGAATTATTTTAATAGCTGCTAATGTTTTTAAGCAAAAGTAAAAAATGTATTGCCCTCAAAGCTTGCCAGGATTTCTGACTCACTCTGCCAGTCAGTGTGGAGAGGAAATAAAATTTACCTCTGCAATTTCTGCATACTCACTTAAATGTGGAAACAAAACAATGTCTCAGTTTGTAGTACAAGAATTTATGTGATGACATATAGTATATATATTACATACGTTTACTAATCTAGGGGAATTTCTATACTTCTTTCTCTAGCAACTGTATATCATCATTCTTTAATTTACTGCTAATTATTACTATCCATGTTTATTACCTGCTGTCAGCTCTCCAATTTTCCCACTATTCAGTTCTTACTCCCCAACAATAGCTTAATATTTATTCTTTTCTCCATATGTTGGCTGATGCTGATCCCTATGCCTAGATTAACAATTTTATTTCAACGTCTGGTCCAACTCCTACATCTTCTGTGAGTTTTTCTCCTCCAATATTATTATTTTTGTATTTTTTTACTTGTGTCCTTATCATTTGCTATATAAGAGTTTTCTCCTTTTTTAAAAAATCTATGGGTGTTCTCTCTCTTTAAGAATGTGTGGTTCTCTAGGAAGAAGTCATTCCATGCATTTCTTTTTCAATCCTCACCATTCCTAGCACTCTCTGAGCCCTGTCTGAGCAGTGCCCAAGCACAGTCATGTGAGGGTGCTCAGTAAATGCCTGTTAAATTAAAATGAATTATAAGAGGGCATGGAAAGACTGGAAAATAGAAATCTACGGTGTCTGGTAAAGCTCAATTAGGTCTATGTTTCTAGTCTTTTTTTTCCCACTAAATCTTTGAAGTGAGTTTCAAAGCAGTTGTAGAAGTAACCTTTTGTCTCCTTTTCTTCTTCTTGTAGTATTGGAGGTGTCAATAAGAATGGTGAAAGGGCAACAGCCTGTCATGGAAGTAGATCAAAATTTTAGATATTAGATAATTGAAATTATCCCTTTGAATTTTGTATTACGATTCTCCAGAGAAACGGAGCCAATAGGAGGTAGATAGATAGATATGCAGATAAGATTTGTTATGAGGTGTTGGTTCACACATGTATGGAGGTTAAAAAATCATGATCTCATATCTGCAAGGTGTAGGTCCAGGACCCAGGAAAGCAGATGATGTAATTATTCATTTTGAGTTTGAAAACCTGAGAACCAGAAGGGCTAATGAAGTAAATCTCAGTTTGAGGGCAGGAGAAGATGAGATGAGATGTCCCAGCTCAAACAACGAGGTAGAAAAATGGGCAAATTCCTCTTTTTTCTGCCTTTTGTTTTATTGAGGCCCTCAATAGATTGCACAATGCCCACTCCCATTGGGAAGAGCAATGCACTTTACTGCATCCACACATTCAGATGTTAGTCTCATCCGGAAACACCCTCACACATACACCCAGAAACAATGTCTGGGCACCCCATGTTCCACTCAAATTGATATATAAAATTAACCATCACAAGTCTTTAATTGTGCTAAGTTTACTTTCCATGGAGGAATATACACACATCATCCAAGAGACACAACAAAAGTTAAGGAGTTATTTGGCAATACCTCATATTTTTTAAAAAAAATATATTGTCAAATGGATCAAAGCAAAGAGCCAAAGACCTCTCTGTCTTAGCCTGTGCTAGCCTGTTATGGGATCTCAAAGAAACCTGTGTTGATCCAGAGAAAAAAATTATTAACTACTTGTTCCTTTAAGATCTTATGTGTTAGGGAAACTTTGTCTCCTGTAACAAGCAGCTTTCTAAATTCTGATAATGAGAACGATGCAAGTGTTGGCTTTTCCTTTTTCTCTTAGTAGACAGGAAGTTTCCATAATACTATAAGACTTCTCCTAAGCTAAGTTTTTCTGGCACAATATTTTTATTTCTCCACTCCTCATTTATCGAATTTAGTTCTTCTGGAGAATTTTTAAAATTTTACTATTTCTCTAATTTTCATTTCAAAATTTTTTTGGAAGTGGTGGACAAAGAAAATTTTTTTAAGATTTGACTTATGATTATAAGCAGATATCCAACTAGATATTTAAAATATAATGAAAGATATTTTTCCTCTGTCTCTACTCTAGACCATGCACTAATTTGCTATACCCCGAGAATGCATAATGGCAGTGGAGTCTCAAAGTTACTCTTGCCTTGAGAGTAACTTTGAGAAAGAGATGTGGGAAGTGATCTTATATTTCCCTGCAGCACCATGAAGGCAAATCTCACTAAGTTAGTGATTCCAACCAAAAGGGAGAATTGATAATATTAATGAAATTCCAGTCAGGGAGATATATTTTCATATTACCAATGAGATAAAGAATATGCATTTATATGAACCAGCAGAATCCAGAGGCTTAACTGGGCTGGAGGGTAGGATATATATTTCAGATCTCTTCATATTCAAGCCCTGAAGAGAAGAGTTCAAAATTAAGATAGGGGCAGACTAATAGAATCTTCAGAACTCATGAACAACACTAAGCCTGCCATACTGAATCAATCCAAGAGAAACATAAACTTCATCTCTGTATGCAGAAACATTAGGGTGTCTTCATCTAGTATTTTTCTTGTACCATTCAGAATCCTTTCTGCTTCATCTATACCTAGTCAAATACCGAAGAGTCTATTCCAGAGAAAGAAACACCATATTGAGTCTCTTTGGGGTTAAAAATATCTATACTGAATTTTTATAAGTATTATTACGCTGATATAGTAGTGCCTAATTTATACAGCATAGTGGAGAATAAGTAGCTTCAGACCAGTAAATTTTCTTGATAAACCAAATTATTGTTTATTCATTACAGTTTTAGTACGGATCATTTAGCGTGGCGGTCCTCTAAAATATATTATATATTGATTTATCTTTCCAAACAGAGTATACTGATAATTATGTATCCATTTTATTAATGACCAAGAGTCATCAAAATGAAGAATAATTATTGTCTGGTGCTACAATACAGAAGTATTATTTACAGTCCGAAGTTAGCAGAACATTCTCAGTGAGTAATTAATGTAATACAATGGGAAACTCAGTAGTATCCTTATGGCATGATGTGAGAGAATAGCATTCAATAAACAAGAAGTTGAAAGGTTAAATGATTAAAGCCTGGAGTTAATACTGAGGTGCAAACAACTTATAGATATACTTGCCTCATGAGACCCAAACTCAATATTACTCTGTTATTTTAAAGTGCCTCTGAGGTAGCTTCACATTTGTGCTTAAAGTTAAAGTGAATAGTTTGAAATGGGCAGAACTGATACAAAAACAGCATGCCCAAAAGGAAGATGGCTCTAGCTTTTTCATTGTTTTCCATCTACAATTATGTCCAAATGCAACATTACTTGAAAATGTGCCCTCTCCAGAGTTGCAATAAAGGTTTTCAGATATTCTGCAAGGTGCTTGCATCACCTATCATGGCCCCCAAAGTTGTTTGGTGACATATCAGTTGCAGGGATACTTCCTATTGTTATTTAGCTAGCTCTGGTGTGGTCTGTGTGATGAACACCTCCTATCACAGTGGGTAAGAAACACCTCCTTTGAAAGGAAAAACATTACTTTGCTGTTCGTGTCCCTTAACTGATAGTAGATTGATTCCCCTTCTCCCAGGAGAACTTAAAATTTTAAATAGTGGCATACAGTGAGTTTTATCACGATGCTATTCCAATTGGCTTGCTGCAGGGGTCAAACTATTTCTTCATGGTAAATCTTAATTTTAAGAATGCTTTTGTGACTCATTGTATTTATCTGGCTATTAATGTAGCATTCACAATCTCACCACATTCATTCATAAATGGAGTATTGTTATCCTTTCCAGATTGCAGCCCTTTTTATATCCCTGATCTGATTTACAATGTCAAGACATTTCAGGAGAGCAAAACTGCTCTCTCTTTGTACTTAATGGAGGATAATTTCAGGGAAACAAACAGAACTAACAATTTGATCAGAGACAACAGTAACCTGTCAAATAATAGCTCTTAGCTCGTCATCACACTCCAACTTGGTCTTTGTTAAATATCTGGAATGGAATCCTGTGTATTTCTTGTTTCCCAAAAAGGCTTACCTTTCTAATAGCATTCAAACATAGCCTTGCAGAGGAATGTTCTGTAGTGCTAACTTGTAATAGCTTTTTCTCTGAACCCCAAGCCCTCTTAACTGAGAGACAGATAAAACCCTATCATCTACTTCATTTTCTCTAATTCTTTTTTCCCTTTGCCTCTAGGGGGAAAAAAGAAAAAGAAAATAGTTGGCAACACATTAAGGACATGAGGCAGAGAAAAATGTAGGTTCCTGAAATGTTTAAGGGTGATGGAAATCATCTACTTTTGGTAACTGCCTAACAGAATTTAGCTGGTGCATTAGTTATCCAAATTACCTCTTGCTTTTATCGCACAGACAATATACAGCTGAATTGTTAAATGATGTGCACTTTTTTTCCCCCAGAGCAGTATTGGACACTTAATCAGGTCAATAATTATTCATGCATTAGCACAGTCTTCTTCTTAAAGTGTAACGGTGACTCACTGGGTATATAGTCATTATTACTGATTAGCAGGAAATTATTTTTACGCATCAGTGGTTCATGTGAAAACAGCTAAATTTATTATGCTGACTTATTTAACAGTGGATCATATGAGAACTCTTGTGTTAGTTACTGTTGTGATTGAATCTTTATACAAAAACCAGTAGATAACTATTAAAAAGCTGTACTACAGAGTAACTGTTGCAGTTGAATATTTTTTACTACTAGGTCCAACTTTTTGAAGTTTGATAATCACCATGGACATTCATAAAGCGCTTCTAAAATAAAAGTCCCTTATAGATGAATTTATTTGATAAAGAAATAAATGGAGAGCAAAAAGTAAATAACATAAAAAAGAATATAAAATTCAAATAATAGGGAATAAGTGTAAAAAAAGAGACTAAGAGAGGAAGGATGAAATGAGAGAGATACAATTTCACTAAGTTTCAACTTTTAATTGGATAATATTTGATACGATTTCTGAAATTCTCTTTGGTTTATACAACTGAATTTTTAACATTATAAATGGAAGGCAAATTCTACATTTCATTTCGATCATGTCAACATAGAAAATATTCCAAGAAGAAAATTTGCAAGACGTTATTGATATTTGTCCCTTCTGAGAGTGGGTAAATGCATCTAAGATATGATACATATCTTGATATTGATCTTGCTTAGTCTCAACTCCCTCTTACTCTGTCAACTCAGAATGGTATTATTTCTTTAAAAATCGACACGTTATATAATTTTATATGTAAATATTTCAGCATATATTGCTAAAAGGTAATGATTCCCTTTTAAACATAGCCACAATATTATCATATCTAAAAAAAACTTTAGAAACAGCCCATTAATATTATCAAATATCAAGTACATGGTCAAAGGTCCCCAATTAATCAATAGTTTGTGTATATTTGGTTTGTTTGAATCAGAATCCAAATAAGGTCAAAACAATGTATTCATTTTTGCATATCTATTAATGTATAAGTTACCCTTTTTACTAATTTTTGTTCTTGCAACTTATTTTTTAAAAATCGTATTACTTGTATGTCTTGATCTGATTTAGGCTTGCAACTTTTGGCAAAAAAACTTAATACGTGGTGTTATATTGTCTGTCAGGAGGCACATGACATTGGGTTGTCCTCTCTCTTTTGAGATTACGGTCAAGTATTTTGTTATCTTGAGTATTTGTTTTATGTAGGAGAGACATATTAAATGATTGCTTGTTTCCATTAATTTACCATTTCTAAGTAATGAATTAGTTATCTACCATCACCCAAAGTAATTAATATATATATTTTAAATATCATTTGTATTCTTGGATTTTAACATAATTGATTGGCATAAGTCCATCCACTGCAGTTTTTATTTTTATTGATATTCATTTTGTCCATCTTTGGCATAAAGAGGCTTTTCAAGTTGGGTCTTCTTTAGTCTTGTATGACCACAGTAGTCTTTGATGGAGTCATTGCTGTTAGACTCATCTTCAACATTTCCTTTTCCAAACCCAGAATTAGCCATTACCCTAATGATATTCCTTTTAGTGGAAAATGATATCTTGAGATCAAAATTGAAATCTCGGGCTTTTTACTTTCCTCTTGATCAATGTTTTCTTATTGTATCTAGGCCTTTTTGTCTTGTTAGTGGAAAGGCTTATGAATATCATTTTTAAGAGAAAAATAAACAGTGAGTTTTAATGACATTTCTAATTCTAATTTACTATTATGGGGATCTGATTAACTCCATTAATTTCATAATTCCTTATGTACTTTTTGTGTATTTAATGCTTACAATGTGGTTTTAATTAATTATAGATAGTTTTTTTTTCCCTCCAGCTATTTTTGTCTTTAAAGTACATTTTATTCAGGGTGGACAAGCAAAAATCACTGTTTTTAGTCACTTGAAATTATTTTTCCTTGTTGGTTGAGCCAGTAACTAAATATATGGTAAGTTTGATTTGGCTTTCTGAATTTTGGGGATTGCATTTTTTTACACTTTGATATAATTTTATCTTATAATTATAAAATAATTATATGGTTCAAAATACATCTACAAAGCAAGTATGTTCAGAGAAGTCTAACCTCTATTATAGGTCTCTCACCCTCATAGATAAGCATTTTGCTAATTTTATGGTTTATTCTCTCATTTTCTTTTGAGACTAAACAAATATACACAGTCATATGATTTGTTAGATAAATGGTTGCATGACTTTCTTTTTGCACTTAATATTAAATCCTGGAGATTAGAGTTTTCTATGGAGATGTCTCTTCTTCCTTTTATTAGTTGAATTACATTCCACTATGTGAGTTTACTATAGTTTATTCAGCTAGTTTCCTATTACTGAACATGGGTTTGCTTATAATCTTTATTACAAATTGTGCTCTAATGAATATTATACATAATGAATTATTGTACAGAATTTCATAAATATTTTATATAGCATTTTTTTATTTCAGGATATATTGCATTTTTAAAGCAGATTCTTAGAAGTGGAATTTCTTGGTCAAAGAATAAATATGTATATAATTTACTATGTATTGGCAAATTCTTTTCCACCATTTCACATTCTCACAGCAATGTATGAAAGGAGCTGTTTCCTGACAGCTTCCCCAACAGAGTACATTTCAACATTTTGGATTTTTACTATACTATTAAGTGAAAAATGATATCCCAGTATAGTTAAATTTACATTTATTACATTAAAAGTTTTTTATGTTTAATGGTTTTTTGTGTTAATTTTTAGCAAGCTTTATGATCGTATATTTAGGCTGTTTTTATATACAATTGTTGACATTGTACTTTTTCTCCTTTTTAAAAAAACTTTGTTATGTATTAGGAATTGTGGCAGGTTGCAAAATGATAACACATCTTCACTTCATTCTATACTCATGCCCTTTACAATTTGATTTTGCAACTATTCCTATATAGAGTTGGAGTTCATTTTTTCCTCAATTTGCACTTGGGACTTGTTTTGGCCAATAGAATATAGCAGAAGTCATCTTGTACAAGTTCCATGCCTACGTTTCTAGAGATCTCACAGTTTCTCACAGTTTCTTGGAACCCTGACAAGCCTGCTAGAGGAGGAGAATCTATATCTCTCGGCAGAGATGAGCCATCATTGCTAAGGTCAATCTAGACCTGGCAACAGGAATGAGCCTGGCAGAAAGTAGAGCAAAACCAGAAGAACCAAATACCCACTTTAAAATTCCGACCTCAGAACCATAAGCTAAATAAATTATTTTTGTTTTAAACCTCTAAATTTTGGGGTGTTTTGTTATGCAGCAAAAATTCACACAAAGATATTAGCTTTTTTTCATGAAGGATTGCAATTATTTTCCCCAGTTTGTACCTTACCTTTATTAATAGCTAAACAGGCTGAATTTCATAGAATTTTTTGCATTTCTATTTTATTTTAAATTTGATTTTTATTTTTGCTTTTACTTCTTGGTTTTTTTTCCGCATACAAACATGGTTTTAAATAGTAGCAATCACATTGAACCTGTGCTTTTATATTCTTCCTTTTTAATTTAACTGTGCATCTTAACTTATTATCTTCCTATGTTTCTACATTGTGCTTATAGTTACGCATTTTAATTTCCAATCTTATTATGTTCTTAAATTTATCATAATTTATTAATATTTTCTCATTGGACATTTATTTTGTGTTTGTTGCTGCTATAGATAATTCCATAATGAACAGCATTTGCTTTATTGAATTATTTCCTTATGATAAATTGCCATGAATGGAATCACTGAGTCAAAACATAAAAATCTTTATAGTTCTTGCTATATTTTGACACATAGCTTTTCCAGATAATGTAATTTGTAGTGCTACCAGCAGTAAATACTGTGCTCTTCTTATTTGTACTTTTATTATTTACAGATTAATTGTCTTTTTTTTTCAAAGCAATTCTTAGAAATGGTTTAAAATGAAAAGATAACAATATAAGGTACAAAACTGAAATCTCCTGTCCATCCCCCTCACAACAGTTCCCTGATCCCCAAGAGGATCCACTTTCACATCCTTTAGCCATTTTCTCTGGTGTTTAGCTCTAGGTTTCAAAATAACTTATTTTTAATATCTTCCTAACTTTTGGATAGAATATATTAACTTCCTACTATGGGAACTGAGGATTTGGCTCTGTTAATCCTCTCTCACACTCCGATATCCTTCTCACAGATATATATTTCTCCTCCTCCCATCTAACCAACTCAGTTTTTTAACATTTCAGTTGAATCCTTAGTAAGGTTTTAATTATCATGGCTTATGCATATATGGTTTAATTCAGAGCCACGTTGAGCACTGTTAATAAATTCCTTTTCTTGTAAAAAGTTTTTGTTTACATTTTGAAGAATTAATTGCCCTTTATTATTGTTGTTATTTTTTATAATCTTTGTCTAAGTATCCCACACACTCCAACACTTCTCAGTCCCATTTTTCACTAAATCGAAGTTGTCAAATAATCTATGAGTTTTATTTCCTTTTTTCTTGGAAAATTTCTTCCAGAAATCTAGTCCTTAAATCTTCTGCTTCGGTCTTGTCCAGTTGTTCTCCAGGCTTTGTGGCACATCCATCATCTCTGCGTTTCTCCTTGCTGTTTTCCGGGATATTTTCTTCACCTCTCTTCTAGAATGGGATCCACTGCTCCATGGATGTCATTTCAAAAAGGACATTCATTATTTGTTTTGTATGAGCATCATCTGAAGCCTCTTCTGTGGCTGGGGAAATCCTCACTCTTTTGGACATTGCAGGAAGGTACAAAGCAACTTAGAGTGCAGTAGCTGAAAAGGCTGTATTCTGATTTTCCGAGACACTCTTTCATCCAGGATACAAATGTGTGAGCTAGGATGGCTCAGTCAGATGTGTCCATGGTGGACTTTGACTCAGCTCAAGATGCATGAAGGAAGGAATAGGAAGTGCTCTGCTCTCTGGTAGTAACAGAAATAGCAGTGTATGCAAAGTGGGTTCCTGGTGTAGAGACGGCAGGGGAATAAAATATCACATCTCTTTGGTGGGATGGCTTGTTTTTCTAGCCCTTGCAATTATCCTGTGAATTATCTGTCAGGTAAACTCTGTTCAGATTATTATACTGAGTCCCCTTTTGTTGCTTGGAACTAGGAACTCTGATTGATGTAGAAGATGAAAGATATATTGCACCTTCCTTTCTTATTTATTCCCTTGTTTTGCTGGAGAACATTGTCTAGAGCTTCCTGTAAATATATGAAGAAAGAAAATTTTTTGAGAATATGCACATTGAAGAATTTTTTTTGTGCTTTCACTGTTGGTAGATAGCTTGCACTCAAATTTTAAGGTAGGGAATCATGCCTCAGAATTTTAAAAGCATTCTCACATTTGTGTCATTGCTTTCTGCATTGCTGTTGAGAAGGCTGATGCTACTCAAATCCTTTGTGAACTCTTTCTCTCTTCCTCTGGAAAATTTCAGGATACTCTTTTAAGCTTCAGTTGATGAAATTTTGCAGTGATGGACCTTGGTATGGGTTTTTTTGTTTGTTTTAATTTTGTGTCTCCATTTGTTTCTGTTGGATGATTTATTTCAGTGTGGAGATCTATGTTCTTCAGTTAAATTTGGGGAATTTTTCTTTTCTTTTTTCTTTTTTGATAAGTTTTCTCTCCCATTTTCTCTGCTCTTTTTCTTTCAATCTGAAGCACTTATTATGTAAATGTTGAACTTCCTGAATCAATCTTAATTTTTCATCTTTATATTTTCTGTCCTATTTTCTTTGTTTTGTTTTTGTTTTATGTTCTGACAGATAGCCTAGAACTTTATTCTTTAATATTTCTTTTATTTATTAGTTTTCGCTATTATATTTAATATTCCAATAATTTTTTGTTATTTTTGTTATCTGGAATATTATCTTTTTTAAAAAATATCATTCTGATTTGGGGACATTGACTTAATATTTCCTTCATTTTTTTTAAGACAAAAATATTTATAAAGGTTTTTTTTTTCTTTTTTTTGCTCATTAAATTCCCTTGATTTCTTTTTTTTCTGTTTGTTTGATTTCCATATTTTATATTAGAGACTTTCCACAACTGTCTGGTGGTCTCTGGCTTACCATTTATATTAAGAATGAAGCACTAAGAGCTTATTGGAGCTCTGTTTCCTTGGGTAGGGCTGGTTCACTGGTGGGTTTTACCCATGGGAGAACTCAGGCTTTTTAATTGTGTTTGGAGGGTTCCTCCATTGTAGACAATACAGTGCATTATATCAGTTAGATTTTGGGGTGGGGGGAATCTGTTTTTTTCTTCCATCTCCTGCCCGGGAGACAAAAACCTGAATGCTAGTAGTCTAAGCACCAGGATGGGAAATTAGATTCAATGTTCAGTAAATATTTTTACTTAAACCCCATTTTTAGTATCTTATATACTTCTTCCCTCCTTTGTGCTTCATATTCTTATGGGAGTTCCTCTATTGTTTAAACTTTCCAGAGATAACCCCTTCATCTTTAACGTAAGCAGGAGAGAGATAATTGCTTGGCTGGTTGGAATGTGAAAGAGGATATAGCAGTTCTTTTTAAAGACTCTCAATCACTCATCCTGCTTTCTGCTCTGCCTTCCATCTTCCTTGAAGTAGCTGATCGTTCCCATTTCTCAGGCTCCTGTCCCGTGAATCTGCTAGATTCTTGTTACTCGCTCCTCACACATATGCCTTCGCCACACAGGTCTTCTAAACAGTAAGAACTGGCTACTTGGCTTCCAGTTTACAAACTTAACATCTCTATTCTACATTGCTCTGGTTTTCTTTGACTTTGTGAGGTTATCTTTATTTATTTAATTTTAATTATTGCAATTTTTATGGTGTTTGAGATGGAACAAAAATAAATACTTGTGTTAAATTCATAATGCTTAACCAGAAAATTCTAAGTACATTTTTTTCATAGGTAAAAAATTCAGGTGATAAAAATTCTTCTGTGGCAAGATTAGATAGTAAAACGTATAGTTGCAGTGGACATTCTGAATTCTATAAACTCCACCTACGTTTTTATTTTCCCATATATCTACTTTTCTTTGATTGGCATTTATTAGGATGAGCTTATTCTATAATTGTGTATCTTTCTGTCTCTTTTTTTTTCTTTTCGGACTTAGGATGAGAAATGTGTTGTTGTTATTATTTTGTTTTATATGTCTTATCTGTAACTCCCTTTCCATGGGTAAGATCAATATTATCAAAAAACTATAGCTCTTGTCATTCACATTCTTAATTCAGTTCTGTATTCTGTAACTTAGGTGAGTCTAGTAATTCAATCTATGCTTCTGAAATTGCTCTTCTACATTGTTTATGTTTTAAAATATCTCTTTGTCTTGGACCTCTGAAATTTTATTTTCTTTCTGATGTAATTTTATTTTAAGATAATAAATAGGTAGGAAATAATACGTATGTTACCATAATGCTTTATTAGTTATACACATATGGCATTCTATCTTTCTATTTTCCTTTCTAACCAACAATAAATTATAAGTATTTAGCAAGTACTAAACAGTGTAGATGGAAACAAGAGTGAGGAAAGATTAGGAAATTAAGACTTATGTGCAGCGATGCATAGGGAAAAAACCAGAAGAAGAAACAGCAAAGTAATCATTATTGGGCAAATTATCGTTAATATAAATATCTAGATATTTATTTGCATTTACTTACACCAGACAGTATATAAAACTGAACTCTTTTTTTTTCTTCTTTGGCTGTTGCAAATTATTGTTAAATAGAATAATTTTGTCACCAATGAAATCCAGAATTTCATAGCTGACTGAATGCTTCTTTAAGTTAATCCAAATGGATCCAGAAGGCAGAGTATATTGCATATCGATTTCCAATGTTCATGTAATTTGAAACACGTGTATAGCATTTAGCAACATGTAGAAATACCAAATAGATTACTTGGAATGGAGAATCTCTTTTTGTGAAAGTCTATACAATTTTATGCTAACACCCCTCTGCCTGTGAAGCTCTCTGGAGAGAAAAGAGTTGGCAAAATTACCTATAGAAGTCTCTTTTTTTATATTCGTCATTATTTTTTTTTCAATACTTGCTTTGTCATGAAAAACACTAAGCAAAATGCCTATTTAAAACAGCCTTGAAACTAGAACAAAGTAATTTATAAAAGTAAAAGAAAAAAATTAATATATAATTTTTCCCCTCAGGTAGATGTAAAAGGAATGCTTTTAATAAATCATTGCTAAATGCCTTTTGGCCCTGTTGCTGGTCCAATATTATCATAAACACTATTAGCCAGTGATGGGGTTCAGGTCACACTATCCCCAAATATGGTACCTTAGCAATTGAGAAAACACCTGAAGCAGGAAGGTCACTCTCATCTGCCCTCTGTCTTTCTCCTAAGAAGCAGGTCATAAAACCCAGGAAAGATTTTCTGACTTTTTCTAAAGTAGGTCATAAAGTGTCCATTCTATATGTGACCTACCTATACCTGGAGGAAAAGAACATTCTTTGACCAGAAGACATAGGGACACAGAAGAATCTGAACAAAAAAGTCTTACTATTTTTTTTCCAGTTTGCTACCCTTGGATTAAAATTTTGTATCCAGTCATACTTCTCTATGATTGTCTACTTCTTCATCAAACATAGCATAAAAAATATACAGGTTTACACACTTCTTTGGATCTTCATTTCCTTATAATGTCTTCTCCATTATGTAAAATTCACATTAAATAAATATGTACGTATTTCTCTTGTTTATTTTTCTTTTCTTATAGACGCCTCAGCCATGAACCTAGGATGGGTGAAGAAAAGGTATATTCCCTTCGCAACAACACAGAATATCTGCTTCATCCTGAGTGACGTGACAGTAAAACCTTAAAGTGTGTCGTTTTTGTTTCCAAATTGGCAACTTGTTCTATGAATTCACCTTCAGCCCTTTTTTGTTTCTGGACTAGTAAATCTGTTTTTCTTCATATGTTTTTGTTTGTCTAAGCAAGGAATCAAAACTTCAGAGTCTTGAAGACAGTAAGTCCGTACATTAATCAGGCTTGGTAAAATAATGTTGTCACTTCTTACTTCTTTCCTTAAAATATTCTGGACTTCTTACTCTAATCCTAGTGGCACCTTGCTTCAGGTCACTGCATCATTTGCTTCACATCGATTTGTCTTATGGTATCGTGCTTTTATTTTATACGTGTAAAATTTTCCAGATTAGGTACTTAAAAACATTCACATTTTGGGGAGTTAAATGTTCTATTTTAAGAAAACAATGAAGTGCAGTATTCTCTTTTGTTTTCATTTATCAAATACTTCCTCTCTTTACTCATTATCCTCACCAAATTATATTAATGCTTTTCTTCCTTTCCAAGCTCTGTACTCCAATATGAACAGAAATTTTGGTGTTTTTTTTTGTTTGTTTGTTTTTTAAGATCACTGTTACATCTCTGCCATCTAACATTCTATCTTTCACATAGTAGGCACTCAATCATTAAATCATTAAAAAGCACCCTGACCCTACCCTTCCATAAAGAACACATAGTACATGCTCTTTCCTTTTCGTATTCTGTAAAGTTGATTGACTATTTTGATTACTGGAATTGAATATGAAAAATGATTGCTGAGTCATCTTATCAACCAGAATGATGTACTTTCAGTGGATAACAATGACAGTAATGCCTAATATCACTGATTTTTGAAAATATATTTTCCTTCTACACTTTACCATCTCTGAAATTGGAATGCATCTGCGATGATAATAGGCCATGATTTAACTGGAGACTCTCCCTTCCTTCCTTCCTTCCTTTCTTCCTTCTTTCTTTCCTTCTTTCATTTCTCTCTCTCTCTCCCTATTTCTCTCTCCCTCTTCTATTTGGGATCATAATTTAGTGATGATACGACTTAGAACCAGCACAGACATATGTTTGATTTAAGTAGCACAGCTAGAATTTATTGAACTCCTATTGCATGTTAATGTGCATGAGGTCTTATTTTTTCTATTTTACAGATGAAAAAACTGAGGCTCAAAAGTGAAGCAACTGACTTAAATTCATACATTTTGTAAATGATAGCATTTGAACTGCTATTGTTCTAGTCCAAAGATTGTGCTCTTTACATTAACTAAAGATGTGCTTGTTTATGATATGCAAAGTATACCATGGACAGAGCTCTGAATTTGTAGAAATAGAATCATACCAGGATTGGGAGAAAATTTAGAGAGCATCTCTTCTATTTTTTTTTTGTAGATTAGAAAAGAACTACAGGTAGTTAAAGTGATTCATTCTAGGTGATAAATCTAGGAATTTTCAGACATGGGACTAGAACAAAAATCATGCATATTTGTAGTGACAAATACTACAGAAGTGTATAAAGAAAGGAAAAATAGTCTCCCTTCAACTGATTTTGGACAAATTCTACCTTTCAGAGATAGCATTTACCCTGAAGCCTTTTAAATAAGACTCAGACATGTGCTATAAGTGTGTCTAAAAGCTTACTCTTAAAATTATTTTGGATGTCAAAAGGAAAATATTGCTTAACATATAAGACTTCTAACTTGTCTCCTGCTACCTTTATTATGAGAGGAAGAACTGATAGAGACAACATATAGTCAGACTTTCAAAATATCTACTACGTACTAGGAACTCGTGATGTTTTAACTCATTTAGTCCATACCACAAAGTTTCAAGGTGAGACCTAGCTACCTTTGTGGCTATTTTTATAAATGAGATTACAAGAGTTTAAAAACTTACCAGAGGTGTAAAGATGAGGCAATTGAGAACTCATATTCTTTGGCAATGAAGGGCTGGGTCACTCAAACCCTAGCTAAGGTTCTGGCTAATGGTAAAGGTAATATCCAATGGCTAATGGCAGAAGAAAGTCAAGGATATTAATTAAACTCTTATGACCAATTATAGAAATGAGGACTGTAGAAGATTTACATATTTTATTTGAATATATATACATTTGTATATTTATTGTGTATATATGTTATATATGTTTATTAATCATTTTATTCATCCCTCCTTTCTTTATGTTATATGCATGATATTGGTAGTTAAAATTAAAATTAAAGCTTTATGTAATGAAATATTCAATGGAACTATTGCTGAATTTTAGAAGCAATTAATATATCCAGTGAGGGATACAATGACTTTTTGGACTACTTATTTTTAGAGAAGAGTAAAATATTGTTTTTTAAAAACAATAATGATACAGCGTTATGTAGTGATATAAAGTTGTTCTATTGTTGTATGGGAGTCCAAATGTGAGTAGCAGGGCGTATATGAATCTGAGAGTCACAGGCATAGACTGTGCTCCTTATCTATTTATTGCCACTCAGCTCCAAATTGAAGTTTATCCTTGTCTGCTCTGTGAAAACAGATCTGGTCCCTTTGCCAACTGGTAAAATGTTAAGCGTTGTCAGTACAGAGTAACGGAGAGACAAGGTGGGAGGAAAGGGTTTTGTTTTCTAGCTTTGGAGTGTCCAGTCAGTAGGCTCCCACAGCACGAACGGTTTCTTCATTGCTTGGCTCCTGCAGCTCCTGCATGGCGAGCAACTACCCCAGCACCTGGTTCCTGCGGTGTACGGCAGCCAGCCACACCTAGGGCCAGTAGCTTTCACTTGTAGTGAGAAGCACTTCCCAGTGAACAGCTTTCATAGGAACTCTGCAGTATGGATTCCCAGCAAGTTCTACAAGCCAGGCATCTCAGTAAATTCTCCGCCATTCAATGAGTCATGGCTATGCCCTGTCCTAAAAGGTTAATATCTCAGTCAGAGAGGTAAGGGAGGGATCATCCTAGAATATTCTATCTCAGCCTTAGGAGTATTGCCTGCTCCGTATATCTGCTATTGCTATATATTTTAGGTTTTTTTGTACTTCTTAGTAGCCAATCTGTCCTTATTCTGATCACTTATTATAGTTAATAATTCATTATATTAAAGTTTTTGTGTTTAAATTACTGTGTGGTTTCTCTCTTCTGATTAGACTCAAGACTATATGACTTCAATTCCCATGCTTTTAGACCCACTATCCTGTACTACCACTGATCCTTACTGTTGATACAGACTACTTAAAATTGATAATGATGTGGCTTTGAATATTTCTGAAAGATAAATAATTAATACTTAAGGTAAGAGAATTATAGAATTTTAGAGTAGGAAAGAACATTAGGAATCATTCAGTAGAGTATGTTATATATATATTTTTTTAACAGATGTGGAAATGGAGGCCAAAACAACTGCAACGGAGCTGAGATGCATCTTTTGTCCACTTTTGTATCACCATTGCTTATCCCAGAGTAAATATTTAGTAAGTGTGAATTGAATTGAAATGAGTGAATTTATTTAGGAAATACTTATTGAGCACTATGCTTATAGCTATAGATGGTGTGATAATTGAGACAGACATAGTTTTTATTCTCAAGAGGTTTTCATCCATGTAGCAAATTTGAAGTCAGAATTATAAGTTTAGTTAAACCTAAGCCCTCATTATTTTGGATATTACCTCCAAGCTGAAGTCTGGGTTAAAACTGGAAGCTTGATTTTCTTTGTGCACTCTGTACACTTGTGTCTAAAGCTTCATGGGAAAGAGCATTGTGTATCTGTGTTTAAACTTAAGTTAGTTTAATTCTGAGACAGCTATTAGAGCCTGATATCTTGTGAAACATGTTTTTTAAGTTACTTCTAAAAGCTCAATTCCCAAAGCACACATATGATTGTTTATAGTTTTGCTTTTTTATTTGTGGAGACATTGTCTTTATGCAAGAACCCTAAACCCCTTAAAACTCTAAAGATTTTAATTCTGCAGAAACTTTCTTACTCTATTTCTTAAAATGATGGGTGACAGGAAATAAGGCTATAATCTAGTGGGGTAAGATTGGGACGTACCTCGAATAGGTAATTTATGGGATTTTAAAAATAAAGCTGGGCTGAGTTGGTTTATGAATTCTAATAATCTTTAAAAACTTAGTAGATATCTAACTTTAGAATATCTTCATGAATATGTCTCTTTGAAAATGCAGTTGGTGATAACCTACACCATTTATTTTGTAAATGTTAGTTCAAAACTCCTCCTCCTTTGGAAGAGAGGTTAGGATGTACCTGAATCCATTAAGTCATATTTCAGACAAATTTGAGTTGAATTTTAATCAAATAGATCTTTTCTTTTAAAATCTGGGCATAGAGTTAGGGGTTTTGTAATTTTGCCATCTTTATAAGTGGTTGTGTTATCCTATATTTCACATAAGTCTCTTTACCCTAGTCACTGGGGAGAACTGTGTGTCAGAACATTTCACAAAACCTTATAATAAATCCTACTCTTAAAAACAGAATTAGTAACAATTAATATATTTTACACAATGATTGTCTGGTTAAAAGTGTTTTTTTCTTATATAACATTCATTGGTAGATATTTAAACTGAAAGATGTCAGTAGTTAAGTTGCTCTTTTAATTCCATTTTGTAATTTTGAAAGAAGTTGAAAAGTGAAAGCTGTTGGGCTAAAAACAAACAAACCACTATTATTTAATAGTGGTTGTAATATTAGTTTGTTTCATGTGGTAGCTTGTCAAGAAATATCAATTTTAACCATTCACTTGGTGTCTAGTATCATTATATCTTAACTCATGCTAATACTTAATTGGTAGACATAAATTTCAGCTCTGGAACACCATGAATACTTATGAAAGTATCACCTTGTCTGCTTCCTCTTCTCTGTTCTTCCTTGGCCTTATATATGTGTCCATTTCTTTTTTTTTTTTTGGTTTTAAAATTAATATTTACTTTTTAAAATTACAAATTGGAAAACCTAGATTTCTTGACACATACTTCCTCCTTGCATGTTCAGAGTTTCTCCTGACTTTGAAAAGGTCATGCCAGGCACAAATTCTCCATGAATGTAAGTGAGGAAGCATTTGGTCCTTTGCTTCCATTGGCTCCTCCAGAGATCATTTCTTTTATGATGATACTTTAAAAATGCTTCCTTTTCTAAAAATAATTTTAAAAGTACTAGGAACAAAGTAGAAAAAATCTTAAAATCTACTATAATATATAAACAATGAAAACTACATATACCATCTTTATGTATTTCTTTCTATCTTTTGGTAGGCATTTTTGGGAAATAATTAGGATTATACTTATAAAAATTAATAGCGTACAGTTTTTATTTTACCTTATATTTTGGGAATTTTTCCATCAGTAAGTAACCTTTGAAAACCTGATTTTTAATAGTTTCATATTTCATCTACAATGACACCTTTTAGTTGCTAGTGTAGATGGATTTACAAGTAACTGCAGTTTATGAAGGAGGTAGGCTGTCTTATAATGCTGCCGTCCCCAACTCCCAGACTGCAGACAGGCAGCGGTCTGTGGCCTGTCAGGAACTGGGCCGCACAGCAGGAAGTGAGCGGTGGGCAAGGGAGCAAAGCTTCATCTCGATTTACAGCCGCTGCCCATCACTTGCATCACCGCATAAGCTCCGCCTCCTGTCAGATCACCTGTGACATTAGATTCCCATAGGAGTGTGAACCCTACTCTAAACTGTGCATGCGAGGGATCTAGGTTGCGTGCTCCTTATGAGAATCTAATGCCTGATGATCTGAGGTGGAACTGAGGCAGTGATGCTAGCACGGGGGACTGGCTGCAAATTCAGATTATCATTAGCAGAGAGGTTTGACTGCACAATAAATATAATGTGCTTGAATCATTCTGAGACCATCCCTTCCTCCCCATCCTGTGGAAAAATTGTCTTCCAGGCAAAAAGTCCCTAGTGCCAAAAACGTTGGGCATTGCTGCTATAATGAACCATGGGAACATTTGAGCATGTCGTATGCTCTCTGTGGAAGACAGCAGGCAGGGCCCCTGCCTATTACATTCTCTATCCCTGAGAACATGCCTCTCTGTATAATCATTGGCCTGCAGGGATCACACAGGGAGAGAGACAAAACTGCCTCATTAGATTGTTTCATGCAAGGAAGGATGGGACAAAAAAAACCGCAGCTGGAACGTATCCTACCCCCAGCATGATAATTGCTAAATTTGTAATCCATAAAAGGAACAATGAAAATCTAAGTCAAGTATATAAATAGTTTATGGAATATACATCATTCACCTATAAAAGTAAATCAATATTATTATATTTTGATCTTAATGCACTAAGAATGATACAATCTTCCTTTAAATCCTTTACTTCAATTAACCCTCCTCCCAGTTTTTACAATGGCGTGAGAGCCACAAAAGTGACTTTCAGGTTGCCAGTGTGTCTGGTTTGTTGTAAATGGCCAATCAAGGTAACAATAAACTTCTCTCAAGAACATTTAAGATTTTATAAAATCTGAACTCTTCAACAGAGTAAAAATGTTCACAATAGCAAATGTAATGAATGGTAAGTAGAGAGGAATTTTCATCGGATGGTGAGGTTTATTTTTTTCCCCTGGTAATAATGGTAGGCTGAATACTCTGACTTAAGTTTATTACTTTCAGTAGTGTAATGATGTTGGCCAACAGGCATCCAAGTGGTACAAATCAGTGAAGGGTGGTTAGTATTTTGAAGTCATTTATTTTGCATATTTTTATACCTCATAATAACAAGATCTGTGACTAATATTTAGTTTGAAAAACCTTTTTTAAATGAAAAACATTAGTGATTATTTAAGCCTTAGAGTTAAATAGATACTCAACTCTGAAAGTAAAAATGTAATGGAATGTTGATGTATCTGTTCAAATGCTAGTACAATTTAATGGTTTTTATGAAACATATTTAAAATATATTATTTTGAAGCAGTACTTCATATTTATATAATGGCAATGTTATATCCTTAATAAATATTTGCGCTATTTGACTCCTGGTGAGCATCTTTTATTGACATTTACTTAGATGTCTAAATTTAGCAGCTGGAGTTGTTTCTGGGGATGCAATCAGACCTTGACTATAATTTTGGTTTAAACCTTTTTGCATAATTATTTTGAAGTTGACATAATGGAGGAAAACAAAAACCACATATGTATGTGTATGGGAGAGAGGGAGAACGAGAGCGAAAGAGATGAAAGGCAAGGCAACATTTTAAAAGAGAGTTTGAGGGTTTACTAGGAAGAAAAATTAGTCCCTAAATGTTACCAAACAACAGTAATAACTCATGGAGGGTTCTTTAAAATATTATACATTTATTCCCTATCAGCCTTATAGTGTGCAATAACTTTAAGAAGACATACTTATTTGTTTGCTTGTTTGTTTGCTTTTGATTATAACATTTGCTTTGGAAGCAATCATTTTGCTGCAGAAGTGAATCTCTGTTTTTAAAGTATATGGTAAAAATAATACATTTTTAAAATTTGCTTTTTATCTGAGATTAATTGCTATTTTCAGTTAAATGAGAAAAATAATAAAGAGTAAAAGAAATAAAATTTTGCTAGATTGCTTTGTAAACTGTAATCTTTAGATCGTGAATGAATATAGAGCTCTTCTATTCCAATATTTCTTCTTTTACAGGTGAGGAACCCTATGTCCAGAGAGATTGTCTAACTTTCCCAAACAGCTCCCTGGAGGTAGAGATGGCAATGAGATGTGAGGTCTTTAGGCCCCCAGGCTGTTGCTTGACTAATACTCTGTGAAGATCCATTTGTTCCCTTTTTATTGTTTATTGAAGGTCCTTGTGTATTTGTAGTTCCCATGCAAGCAAGTATTATACTTAATCACATTTTTATTATCTATTTCTAATAATATGTGTGGCAAACATTTTTAAATATTTTATTTTTTTGTGTTAGATAAAAATTATCATTAAAATTCATAATTTAAAAACAGAGTTTTCCCTAAACAGTAACTTTTAAGTATAAAAATGAAGACATTAGAAGAATTTTTTGGCATCCAGGAGCAAGCAGCACTACCCTGTGATTACCACAAATCAGATACTGGGAATGCTGATTGGGTCCTCTTCTAAACAGCATTTGAAATTTTTTAAAAGACTCTGGGAATGTCCCTTAAGCTATCAGCACATATATTTCTTTATTGCCAAAAGGTGATAATAGCTGTCTTCTGGCTGTTAATCTTTGACCAAAGCACTGTGCACAACACTGATTCCACTTTTATTGAAATAGTAAGCTCCTTAATGTGTCTCTGTTCATGACAGGGCTGAATATTTTTTAATATCCTGTCAGCAGGGCTGTAGAAAGAAGACTGAAAAAAATAGAAAAATATTAATCCTCAGATTTGGATTTTGATTACTGCTGTGAACTTTTCCTAAGAATCATTTGACCAAAAGCAGCTAGTATAGAGTTTACGCTAGAATGGAATTCTGTAAAATTCTGTAATCATCTAAGGTGATGGCTTTGAAAGAGTTGTTCCCCCCAATCAGCATCATCTGGAAACTTGTTAAAAAGCAAATTTTGGGATTCAAATCCTAGGGTTGAGGCTCACCTATTTTTGTTTTAACAAGGTCTACAGGTAATTTTAATATATATTAAAGTTCAAAGACCAGTGGTATAAACTAAAACAAAAAAAAAATTAAGGTAAATCACAGAAGTCAAGCTATCTCTGACTCAGCAATAGAATTTCTGATGCATTGGATGTATATTTTGACGTTCACTCAGGGAGACAAGAGATTTTGTGGTAAGCTCACGTGGGTTCTTATTTTAACTTTAATGTATCACTAAAAGTGTCTGAAGAACTCAAAAGAATTGGACAATTTTGATAGCCAAGCATTAAAATACTGAAAAAAGCAGAAAGAGGTAATTAAGGAAAAGGTAGTTGCTGTTGAGATGTTTGTATCAGAAATCCACTTGTTCCGTGTACAAATAAAAGCTAAGGAAGGGTAGGGCACTGCTCATGTTCAACATTTGTTTTTGTAAAAAATAGTTTGATTTGTTATGAAAAAAATGATAGATCTTGAGGTTTAGTTTAGGTCTTTAAAATTAAGAAAATCAAAGAAATTAGAGGAATTTACTTCATTACAAAGTTATTAATACTTTATGTAGTTTATACTGGTAAAAAATTCTTGTTTTCTTTTTTTGGTGACAGAAATAACTTTTTTCCAGGGAAGAGGAGTTTTAAAAGAAAGTTAATTTAGTACTGGAGAGAATTACGTTTATAGTTGCAGTAGTTTGAAATAGGTTGCTGATACTAGCATGGTGATACTAGCAAGAATAATATTGAGAAATGTATCCACAGCTTGGTTTGAACATTGCTGGCTGTATACTAATGGTTCTCAAAATAGTAGCTATGGAGAGGTGAGGGGCAAAGTGGTAAGTTTGTCAGAATTTCCTGGAAGTCTTATATTAAACTACTCATGTTCCTCAATGTCATGCACCCCCTCAACATCCATTTCCCATTGCGCTCATAAGGAATAACTGTCTTAGATTATTTTAAGTCTAAGAAAATTGGTCTGTAAGTATGTCTTAGTTATTTGCATTATTACACATCTGTAATTTTCGTATACCTTTCCAAGATAGGAAGAAAATATTACATATATGTTAAACCTTAATACCTTGTGTTTCTGTGAAAATGGAGAGAGTAGGAAAGCCCAATAGTATCACACTGATTTTTGTCTCATTTTTAGGCTAAGATATCAGGATTTTTCTACTTATAATGGATTATTTTTATTCTTCAAGTACTTCTAACTTTCTATTCTTCCAAATCAAGCCACAAAGAACATTAAAGTTAGACTGTGAGAGTTGAAGAGGTTGGAAGGCCTGCCTTGTCCAATCAATAGGTCTTTGCAAGAAAGACACTTCTGCATATGAAGTCACCTATTGATTGTTTAAAACCCTACTATTGCTCCTAATCCTTTTGATTTATTATCATTAATGGAGTGATGTAAGTTTGTTAATATACCGTTTTTCGAGGATGCTGGTTTTGTGAAAGAAAATAAAAGTGACCACCTTAGACCTTTGAAATTGGAAAGCTAGTTTTATGAAGGTAGAGGGCCTCCTTAATGTGATCTTCTATCAGCTGTTGTCAGTGTCCTTGAGGCTTTGATTAACCTCTTTCTGACTGTGAGCTCCATTGGGAGCTCTACACAATCTTCCGTGTAGATTCTAGTTAGTCAGTGTTTTGGTGAGGGCCCTGGATCAGCCTCAGTTCTTGCTGGTCTGTTCTCTTCTCTTCACATCTTCTCAGATCCTTGGTCCCTGTTACCATCAGTGCCATCTGCTGCTCTGTCAGGTCAAGTCTAACCAAGACATTCTTTTTAAGTATCAACATTGACCCTGAAAACATACTAAATGCAGGGATAATGTTACACCTGGCACAGTCAGCACAGATGTAGCAGATACATAGCATGAACTTGAGGAATATAATGAACTCAGAAATAAGATATATTTAGGTCATTAAATATGAAATGTCCAATTTTGACTCAAAAGTTTAGTTTATTATATTTCAAACAAGAAGCAGTACAACTAATCAAGGTACTATCAACATAATTTTGCCATCTTAACTGTAGCTTGTTTATGCCAGCAGTGAAGAACCCTGGACAGCGTGTGGCAATGAAATCAAAAAAGGTGTTTTCCACAGCTTGTTGAGAATTGAATATTTTTCCTTGGAAGAAGTGGTCCAAATCCTGGAAGAAGTGGTAGTCAGTTGGTGCAAGATCTGGTGAATACGGTGGATGACAGAGAGTTTCCAAGTCCAGCTTCTGTAGTTTGAGCAGCGTTGTTTGTACGACCTGTGGTCTTACAAGAGGATTGACCCATCTCTATTGACCAGTCTCAGCTGCTTAATCACAAGCATCCTCATCATTTCATCCAATTGGTTGCAGTAGACATGTGCTGTCATCAATTGACCAGGTTTCATGAAGCTGTAGTGGATAATACCAGTGATCGACCACCAAACACACACCATTAGCTTTTGGGGATGAATATTTGGTTTTGGATAGTGTTTTGGCACTTTTTCTTTATCCAACCATTGTGCTGAATTCTTGTGATTGTCAAAAAGAATCCATTTTTTCATCACATGTAACAATATGGTGTATAAATTGTTTGCCTTTACATTGTGACAGCAAAGAAGGCAAGCTTTGAGATGATTTCTCTTCTGATGCTCATTTAATTTATGTGCTACCCATCTTTCCAGCTTCTTTACCTTGCCCATTTATTTCATATGGTGCAAGATTGCTGGAATAGTAATGTCAAACCTTGCTGCTAGCTCACTCCCAAATTGAGATGGATTCGCTTCCACTACAGCTTTCAGCTCATCATTATCCACCTTGGTCTCAGGTCACCCACAGGGCTCATTTTCAAGATTAAAATCACCAGAACAGAACTTCTCAAACTATTGATGTACTGTGCATTCATTAGCCACAGCTTTCCCGAACGCTTTGTTGATATTTCAAGCTGTCTGCACTATATCGATTCCAAGATGGAACTCATAGTAGAAAATAACACAAATTTTTGACTTACCCATGGTTTCACAAAAATTACTCTAAAAATGTTTTTGAAAGATAATCAGGAGACAAAAATGTGCATTTGAAAGAATGAGGATGTACCTTTACAATAAAAATGGAAGGGCCAAACTGAAATGTCAGAATTTTCAACTGTCAAACTTAGTACTTGAAGAAGATATTCCATACTTAATAACCTAATACCACACAGTGGCAGAAGACATGATTCTTCAGAAGAAATCAAGCCATCTGTTTTGTGGTGTTTTCTTAGTATCCTTCTTAACATTTTTCAGTTTCTCATTTTACATCTTCATGATTACTTGATTAGTGTCTCAAAAGTATGTTTTATAAGAACCTAGTGTGTGGCTGTTGGTTTGTCGTGTGTGAATCCTGAAATCAGTGCCTGACACATAAGTGCTTAAGAAATATGAACTGGAGGAGTTCTGAAGGACACATCACTGAGAAAGGGAAGAGCCAAAAAAACTTCATCATGTGGTATAAGGTTAGTTTGATGCAGCTTATAACTATAGGTAATATGTGGAACTATAGGTTTTATGTAGACAGAGGGGAGGTTGGCTGATAATTCCAGTGAAGGAAGCAGCATGAGGAGAAGGAATAAGATGAGTATGCAAGAGGTTCTGACCCAGCTTGGGCAGAGCATTCCTGTGAGGAACAGTAGAATGTGAGTTTAGACATGTGAAGTGAACCGAAGATGGAGGACATGGATCAATGGTGTCCTAGAGCTGATTTTAATTGGTTCATGAAAGCCTGTTATGCACATTTCTTCCCACTTTCATGGGATCAGCCATGATGAGAGTATTTACACTATGGAAATCAGGAAATAATACAAGTTAGAGCTCTGCTCCCCCGCCCCTCCCATCCCTACAGAACTACTTGTGGAACATGTATAACCAAATCAACTCATTGGATATTAGGTTTCAGAGGTGGTACCTGTTTCTAGGTTCAAGTAAGATATAGCAGGATGAAAGTAAAATATTTGTAAAGATTAAAAGCCACAGCTTAACACCATCATGGTATGAAACTATTGTAATAAATAGAAACTAAAAGTATTGAAGCTAGTCATTTCAGTTAGAAAAGAGCAGGATAAAATTGATGATTTGGAAAGATTTGCTTGTCTGTCATTCTTTGGCACTAATATGTTGCTTTGATTTTTTTTTCCTTAAGTTCCTTCAGGTCAGTGAAACTCTTCTCATTCCTAGAAAATCAACTTGTTTTAGGATAACCTCAATCCTGTAGAAGACTGTGACAATGGAATTTTTAAATTTTACTTGCTTTTGTATTTTATATTTGTATTTCTCCTTATGAAATAAGGAAATTTATTTCAATACAAATAACATTATAAAATTGAATAATATAAAAGATACTAAAGAGAAAAAAACTTAAAACATATAGTTAACCATTATTAACATTTTTTATTATTCTTCAAGGGGTAATCTAATAATTCCAATTTCCTTTCCTTTTTTCACTTTTTTTAGTAGCATTTACCAGCTTCTAAAAAATACTTAATATTTTTGTTTGTTTGTTTTCTCTTTTTCCTCCTCTGGACTATAAACTTCATAAGAAGAGGAATTTTTTTGCTTGTTCATTGCATTATCTCTGACACCTAAAACAAAGTTGTAAATAATCAAAAAAATTCAACTACTGAGTATAGTTTCATAAATGACTATCTTAATCTTATATTAAGAGATTTATTTGTAAATTATAGATCAATGTCATCATTTTAACAGCTACTAATTCTTATTTTATATATGTTCCATAGATATTCCTCACATACCCATACATGCACATATATTCCACATATACCTGATTAGAAATGAATTATCTGAGTTAAAGTATATAAACATGTTTAAGTTCATTAATATATATTGATATCTTAGTTTCCAAAAACTCTAAAAATATATATTCTCACCCACAGCACACAGATATTTATTTATACCAATACTAAGAATTGTCAATCTTTTCAACATTTAATAAACTGATATTAGAAAAATGTTTTTCTTTGTAATATTTATTTTTTGATTACCAGTGAAACTGAGCATAGTTTTTCATATTCTTATTGCTCACTTGTATTTCTTTTTTTGCCAATTGTTTATATTTTCTTCTAATTTTAGTGTTTATTAATTTATTATTAATTTGTAAGATCGCTGCATATATTAACTCTTCATAATTTGTATTACATCTCCCACCCCAGCATTTTCCACTTGCCTTTTAATATTTAAGCAAAATTTTAGAAAAGTTTTTTGATGGTGGTGTTTTATTTTCCTGTTTATTTTGGTTCATCAAAAGTTTTTAATTTTTACATAATTAAAACCTTCATTCTTTTCCTTTCACATATCGAGATAATATAAATTAACTTGTTTTTACTCCTAATTTTAAGATTTCATTTTTTATCTTAATTCTTTTATCCATTTTGAATGAATTTTGATATAAGTTGTGAGAGTAGTTTCAATATATTTTGTAATTTCTTTTTCAGTTTCCTCACCACCATTGGATGCCTATGGCCTTGAAATGTCATTTTTAGTAAATCTGGAATTTCCCTATATATTTGTCTCTGTTTCTTATTTTATATTAATTTCATTCAATCATTCATCTAACAAAACTTATTGGATATTACTAAGTACCAGGCATTATGGTAGTTAAATGATATTGGGACAACTAGTTCCAACCCCATTTAACCCAGGGTTTTTTGTAAAATGCTACTTAGTTCTAGCTGGGAGTGGTGGTGGGTACATACAGTCGCTGCTACTCAGGAGGCTAAGGCAGGAGGCTCGCTCGGGCCCAGCATTTCAAGGCTGTAGTGCACCATGATTGTCCCTGTGACTAGCCACTGCACTGCAGCCTGGGCAACAATGTGAGACCCCATCTCTCCTTAAAAAATAAAACAAAACTCAACCTAGTTCCACTGGCTTGGCCTATTGTAGTCCTGTCTAGCTTAGCCTAGTGAATTCAGATTATTTTTAAGACCTTCCCTTTGAGCCTACTATTATGCAGTGCAGAAGTGGAAGGAAATATGACAATGAAGGCTGATGGGGAAAAACAATGGGAATGTGAAAGGACCTTACAAGGGAAAAAGTGAAAATTTTGTGATGGTTTTAAGATTGGACAAATGGAAATAAAACATTGGTTTTATTTCTGACTTTAAAGCCTTTAAACAGCTCTGAGAAGAGAAATGTATACGGGACCTCTCTTAGACATAGAATTACCCTATGTGATATTTTTGAAAAATTTAGTGTTTCAAAATTTGCATTCATTCATTTGGGAGGAAATGAAGACACATATAGAAAAAGTTTTTAGTATCATAAAATTAAGAAATTGATAAAAAGCAGTTTTTGCATTTATGGAGCTTGCCAACTAACAGTCAAAAAGCCAATACTAACAAATATAGAACTATGGGTATAGTGACGGGAACATGTAAATGGTTGTATCAGAGCCCACAGAGGGAATGGGCAGGCTGTCGAGAAGAGGGGATATTTGAACTAGGTCTTCAAGTTTCAATATGAGTTCTTCAGAAAAAAGATTGGACAATGTCATGTAAGGTAGAAGAATTCTTTAGGTAGAGATCAGGAGAATAAATTTCACAAAAGAAAAGAATTTGAACAAATGTTTAGAAATGTTAAAAAGATTACATGTTGTGCTTGACAAAGGGCAAGTTGGCTGATGCATTTAAGTAGTTCTGTTATGTAACTGGTGGTCAAGGAAGGCAAAAAATGTAAGCTTGGGCTATTTCTTTGAATAATACGTGTGGAAGACTCTGTTGGCTACCTACCCGATATACATTTCAACCTGTTTTCCTTATGAATGGAACCCTAGTTTTGTTCATTGCCATGGTGTACACAATAAAAAATGTACATTTCCAAGACTTCTGGAAGTGGTCATATTACACAATTTTTCATGTTTTTTTTTATTTGAACAAGTATTTGTTAGTATATATTCTAAGCCAGACACTGTTTTAGACACTGGAGATATAATCATAAAACAAAACAAAAAGAACAGACATAATCTCTGATGTGGATGAGCTTAATGCTAATGGGGAAAAGGGAGGATAGTCAACACACAAAAACAACAACAAAATCAAAACCATACAAAATATATAGTATGTTACATGGTGACAAGTAACAAGGGGAAAAATCAAACCGGTAAAGTATTTTGCTTTTAAATACGATGATCAAAAAGAGCCTCATTGAAAAGATACCATTGGATCAATGACTTAGAGGTGAGGAAGTACTCCCTGTTGATTTATGGGGAGAAATAATTCAAGGAAGAAGAAAGAGAAAGTACTGAAACTGTGAGTCAGGAATGTGCTTAATGTGTTCAAGGAACAGCAAGAACAGCAGGAAAAGAAGTCACAGAAGAATTTTTCAGAGGTAGATGCTGTAGAATCCTGTAAGTATTTTTCTCTGTGTAACTTCAGGTAGGGAAATGACAAGCTTTGACTTAGCTTTTAACAGGATCTCTCCGGTCATTGTATCGAGACTGTAAGAGATCAAAGCTGATGGCAGGAAGGCAAGTTATAAGGCTAGTGGAGTCATCCAGTAAGACATGATAGTGACTCTGCACAGAGTGGTAGGATGGTGGAGAGAAGTGGACAGGGTCTGTGTGTGCTGTATTTTCAAGATAGAGGATTTGCTGGAAGATTGTATATGGGGTGTGATAAAAACATAGGAGTTGAAGAAAACTCTCAGAGTTTGTCCTAAGCTAATGATAAAATGTTATAACTATTAATCGAGAAACCAAGATGAAAAGGATTTGGGAGAAACAGGGCTTTTTATGTTGTCTCTGTTTTTGTTTTTTGTTTGTTTGATCGTGTTTGTTTTCCTAACAGGTATAAAAATTAGAGACTTGGTTTGGGACTTCAAAATTTGAGAAAGTTATAAGATATTCATGTAGAGTTGTCAAAGTGGCATTTAGATTTAGACAGGAGAAAAATCTTGACTGGAGATACGTATTTGGTGCTGTTAGCATAAGGGCAGTTTTAAAGAGTTGGGACTGTGCAAGATTATAAAGGATTTGGTGTGAATAAAGAGGAGAAGAGAAGATATACAAAGCTGATTCCTGGGGCTTTCCCATGTCAAGAGTTCAAGTTGGAGAGAAGGAATTTGCAAAGGAGATTTAGAAGGATCCGCCAGAGAGGTAGGAAGAAAGCCAAGAGAGTGGGCGTTCTGTATGTCAAGTTAAGAAAGTTTCAAAGAGGATAGGGAGATTATGTCAAATTCCTACTTATAATATAACGCAAGTGAGAAGGAAATTGAAAGTGTCTATCAGATTTAGCAATGTGGAGATTGTTGGTGAGCTTGAGAGACATTTTGTTGGAGTGGTGAAGATTAAAACCTGGTTTAATTGTGGTCAAGAGAAAATGAGAACGGAAGTATAGAAAACAGTTATGATACACAAGTCACTCTTTGAAGTAGTGTGCCATAAAAATAAAGAGAGATGTGGGCTTGCATTTTATTTTAAACTAAGATGGAGAAATGACAGTATGTTTATTTGTTGACTGGAAATAATCAGAGACAGGGAACAACATTCTCTGGTGGATGAGACTGAATGAGATCTTGTAAACAAAACAAAGTTAGGGCAAAATATCCAGTCTTGAAGCTGGTAGGAGAATAAACGTGATGAGAGGAGCTTATAAAAATTTTCTATTGCCTGCTCCAGATTTCTCAGTGAAATACGAAGGAAGTGACCAGCTGGAAGTAAAGATGTGATGAAGGCCTGGAGGTTTATGGAGAGGCCATATGAAATAGTCCTTGGACAGTGGGCAAATGAATGGGCCAGTGCTAAGCAGCATGAAGAGTCCCATCTATTCTTTCCTGCATGAATTGCAGTTGCAGTGATGAAGACAGAGTAGCAATCTTGTAATCCTGACACAACAACTGGGACGACAAAAGTTTCATATGAGTAAATAGAAAAAACTTTCAATGCCTTTGGCATTTTGGAGCCATTCTACTTTTCCTACTTCTGAACTTCATGACATTTGAGAAAAATAAGTCACTGTTTGGTTAATCCTTGGTAGGGCTCTGTTACGTGTGATCCTGAACGTTTTCCTAACATATATTCCAGGTTTGGACGTATTTGTTAGATGAAGGAGAGTCACTGAAGTTTTAGAAGAAGGGTACGATATGGCTAGTACAGAGATTCAGAAGATCACTCTAATGTGGCAGATGGATTCTCCCTAAGTATATGTTACCTCTATTCCTTGATAACATTGGCTTTAGCTTAGCATCAAAAACTATTTGCTACCTAACATAGAACTTATTACTGGTATGTCAGGAAGGAGAGTTATTCAATCAAAACTCATTGAAATATGTTGTTTTCAGGTTACTGTTTTCTGCTGTGAAATTATTGGGTGAGTGCAGTAATATCAAAGACTTCCTGAGAACAAATTGCTGTAGGTCTTCAAATTTATAAAAGTGGACTTTAGGTTCCCACTGTGGATTTTGGGCACTCTGTCAATGTTCTTATACAGATAACTGTCAGAGTGAAGTTTTGCTTTTGAAATAAAAGTTCTATTTTATCATTGAAGGCCCTGAATTCATTTTGGGTTGGTCAATATGTTAAGTCCTTTACATAATCATTTCTTGCTATATTAACATAGACACCTATTAAAAACGAGATTATTTTGCTGTTATATAAAGGTTATCAAGTAATAGTATTTTCATTAATTCTGTTATTTAATAAAATTCTGTCAGATATTCTCCACCTCAGGGATACATCTGCCACAGATATACATGATGATGTTCTGTGAGTACCTGAAAGCTTAGTGCAAACACGGCACATCTTCCTGCATAGTTTATTCCATGGTAGTAAATTAAAAATGAATTTCTGTTTAAAATAACCATGAATTTATTAAGTAGCAAAATGCAAATGCTCATAATTTTGAAGGTACATCAAAAAGACTTTACAAAACATAGATTTCCAAAGCTGAATTTCTAGATTTCTCTCTTATGTCATTGATTTATTTACTCATGTATATTGATCTCTTACCTTGTGATAGGCATTGTGCTAGGTGAAGAGCATCAGATAAAAAACAAGAAAGACAGTCCTTTGGAATAGAAATGGAATCTATTTCATAAATGAAAGGAAGAGAATTAAATTCACTGACTACTTACTAAGTGCCAGTCACTATGAGACAAAACTTTGACTTATATTTGACACAGTTACTGCTCTTTTGCTGTACGGCTTAGTGCAGGGCCATGCAGCTGGCATGCCAGCATCACCGAATGTCTCCCTGGTTAAAAATAGTTGAAGGGATTACAAAATGAATATAAAATAGGCAGCCTCTTGTTGAATAGTCAACAGTAAACTATATTTAAAATGTATTAATACAACTTGAATATTGTAGCACCTGGAAATATCAGTCTGATGAAATTTCATTCTAGATTTTACCTCGAGCTTTTAGGCAATGCACATTTAAGAAATTATTAGCATTTAGAGAAAACTGGATGCGAGATGTAAATAGTAAGGAGTTCTTTACTTAAACTTAAGTAAGCAGAATAATTACTGGAGGATAAATAATGTAAATTATTTTATTTTTGATTTAGAGGTTGATTACTTAGTTTATGAACTATCTTGGCTTCATTAATGCCATTTTCTTCAACTTCCCTTTTCTTGTCCTACAAATACTTCTCTATTTCCTACCACTCTTTCTTTAGAAAATCCTCCAAAAGTTTGAGGAGGAAGTTGAAATTAATGACTAAATTGTGACATTTTGTTTATGTCATGTTCTAAGTGTTAAAATAACATGTATATAGGAGCTTGCTGTTAATTACATAGATTTTTTTTTTTTTGGTCTTTTTCTCAGTTTCCTAGTTTTTGCATTGCCTTTTCTATTTTAGCAGGTCATGATATATATTCCATCATGATGTATATCAAGATGGAAATTGTCTTATACAATATTACACCCTTCCTTAGTGTGGGAAGGTGGATAATTTTATTCTATTACCTTTGCTTTTCAGTCCTTTCAATTTAACCAATAAGAATAGTATTAATTTTATTAACGAAAATGTGTTTAAATTTTTTAAATGTATTAGAAAGAAATAATTAATATATATCCCTTTAATCCTCTGCTGAATCCATCTGAATAATAAGCATACATTTCAAATAATATTAGGTTTTTTGAAATAGTGTCAAAATACCAGGTGTTTTATCAGTGAATTAAGCACTGTTTTGATGCTCTTTAGCATCAACATGTATGGACTCATATCTACATGATCCTGAGCGTAGTTTTTCCATTACGAAAGAACTTCCAGTTCATGACTTCAACTAGAGAGGAAATGAAATTTCCTAAAATAGACTGATGCTTGCCAAGAAAATATTTCCTAACCAATTGTCAGGGAAAGTGGGATGGGGAAAAAGAATCAAAACACCACTGAAGAATAAGAGGTAGAGAATATCATTTGCACATGAATAGATCAGAATTTCCATCAAGCTTAGAAACCTGAGCGTTTTCATGACATAGAAGTTCCTAAACAAGATCTTTCTTTTCTTTAATCAACCCATTGCTGATGTTTACACTAAAGACTACTGCTATGTTGCTAAAGAGATAAATATCTATGGAAAAGTTTTGAATTTACTTTGTTTACATTTTCTTTTTGTAAAATAATTTGAAAAAAAGTCTTAAATTCCTGGAGTTTTATGTGCTGTGTTTTATTGTTTATTAGGAAAATATGTATCAATAAATGCTGTAGTTAAAATTTTTCATTGTAGTGTGTCCTTGGTAGAGAAAATGTAGTTAAATTAATATTATGAATGAGCGATTTATGTTAAAATTTATGGTAGTACACTGCTGATGTTTCTATGAGTACCTGTAAAATTTTTAGATTTTACACTTTGAATACAATATCAATTATATTTATATATTTATATGTTTATATGTATGTATATATATTTTAAGGCAAGATTTACTTTGCAAGAAGCATGGAAGAAGTTTAGTCTATAATGACATGGGAATTTGAGATAGTTGACATTTTCTTAAATTAACTAGAGGTAAACAATCTTTAACACATTGATTTCTTATTCTGTAAAATAGGTTCTTGACAGGGAGGAAGAACGGACAGTGAACCGAATAGTATTACTTGAACTTATTGTCTATTTTTACGGGATTGTAAATTTCTGAAGGACAGTTGAAACTGGGCATGAATTTGTGCTTTTTCATAGTTCTCTAGGTTTACAAATTGGTTATCTGACAACTTCTTGCTTTCATGAAATACGTAGTTTCCTTTCCCAATAAAAAGACAGCTTTTTTTTATTGATACAATTTAGATTGGTATTGCTAGAAAACAAACTCAAACGAATTGCTTATGTAATATTCTAACATTTGGTAAATTTACACATATGAAAAATTTAGACAAACAAGTGAATTAGCAAGTTCATTGATAAACAAGAATTTTTTTAAACAATTAATTGCTGCCATTTTTTTCTATACTGCTAGAGAGATAAAAAACTCTATGAATTTTCTTTTCATTTCCATTTTCTTTTTGTAAAATGTTTTGAAAAAATGTATTATACTACTGGAATTTTTTTTTGTATTTATTATTCAAAAGGAAAGCTGTCAGTACTTTCAGCATTTAGAAATCTTCAAATACTTTTAAAAAAGCCAAAATAACTAGAATCAATTTAGTCAAATTAAAATTTTAATCTAATATCTAGGCCACATATAGCAGAGACTGGTTTGTCTGGTTTTTCTAATCAGTGTTAATCAGTCAGTCCAGGCACAGAATCTAAACATCTCAGGTGGCTCTAATCCCTTTGAGAAAATATTATTTGTTTCCATGGTGTTGTGCTTGAGTAAAAGTAATAGGAGAGAATATAGGTACAGAAGAATCAATAAAAGAGGGGGAATGGTAGAAATCATAAAAAGAAATAAGAAAGGAAGAAAGATGAAGCTAGAATACTATGTAAGAAACAGTAACATGAGTACACATAGGTGTCATTTAATATTTAGAATTTTATAAAATATTAATTTAAATCACATGTAACATTCAACTTCATATTTGAATTTATAACAATGGACATCATACACTTTACAAATGCAAGTAAATGCATATTATAAAGGGAATTATAGAAAAAGTAACACAGTCATCTGGATGTCATAATTTGGGACCAAATAATATGGCTAATAAGATTCTGCAGATAATGAATAATTACAGGCTAACCACAGAGAAGTTAACAGGGATTTGGTATTAGAGACAAATACTAAAGGAAATGTTTGGTTTCAAAACATGCAGCATTTTGATTAAGAGTGTGGACTCTGGAGTCATACTGCTTATATTTCAAATATAGGCTTCATCGCTTACAAGCTGTGCGACATTGCACAACTCTCCGTACCTCATTTCCTTGTTTGAAAAATGAGAATGATAATAATAGGACCCAAATTCATAAGTTTTTAGGATGATGTAACGTGTACTGTGTATAATTATGTGTGTGATTATGTAATTGTATATGGATATGTGATTATGTATAAGTAAGTGATTGCATTTATGTATCTGATTGTGTATGTACATGGATGGCATTTGTGTATGTACACATTGTTGTGTATGTCATTGTGTATATGCATATATATTACATGTATGGGGATGTATATGTTTATATCTGTTTATGAGTATGTGATTGTCTCAATGTATGTGACTGTACTTGTGTATGTAATTATGCATATATATGAGAGTATGTGCATACGTATGTGATATATATATGTGTATGTGTTTGAGTATGCAACTGTGTGTAAAGTACTCACAGTGCTCGCCACATAGCAGGTGCTTCTTGGAAGTTAATTATAGCTATAAAAGGTAATAGCATTGAACGGGATGGAAGAAAAGGAGGAATGACAGGCTGGGAACATTTTAACTATAGAGTTAATTTAAGTGAAATTAGCACGTTTTTGTTTGTATTTAGAGGAGTAAGGGCTGGTTTGGAGATGATTTAATGGTGATTAATTTAAAAGTTGCTAAAAAGAAGGCAAAGAGGCACAAGATAACAACTCAAAGGGAGGCGAATGCTTGACTCCGATATGAGTAGTTCATAAATCTATAAATAAGAAAATGCTTTAGATCTCTCTAAAAAAATATTATATGATACTAGGTCCTTTACTCTGACTTCTCTAATGTAGTTTTAAAAGGTAGATGTTTTCTCCATTCAGCCAAAATTCTCTATGGGTCCATATTCTCATGATCCCAAAATATTTACATTATACAGACCTAGAGGGAAGCTTCTTAATTTTTCACCAGTGCTTTAGAATTTCATTATTTGTTTCCCTTCTGATATTACATTGAAATTTTGCTTACTTTACGAGCAACATTATCTGAGTTTACTCTGCTGGCTTGTGAGCTATAGAGTTAACCTTGGACAGCATTTTTTAAACGTTTGCTCTAGAAGAATTTATGTCACTAGGAGAAGGGTAAATATACAAGTTAAATATACCAAGGGTGATGCACGATTGGTAACTATCTTTGTTTCTTCTGTTTGCTGCTTAACTTTGCATATTAAATATTATCTAGACTCTAGATGTAGCAGCAGATTCTGTCAACATGTAAAAATGTACCCCATTATGCTTTTATGACACACATTCCTCTTTACCTGTTCTAATGTAAATTAATGGATAAATTCTCTGTTTCATAGACACTTTATAAAGGGGTTCAAATAAATTCAATAGATCTATTTACAAAGACAACCACTTAGGAAGAAGTTACTATAATGATAAAAGTTCTGCTTGCTAAATTTTTAGATTTCTAAAACATGTTAAATCCAATTAACTCATGTATTAGTCCATCACAGGTAATATTAGTCTTTTAATCTTTTAATTGAAGACAAAGATTTGTGATTATTTAAACATTTCTCTTTTGAAGAACACAAAGTATTTCTGAAAATCACCTAAGCTCTATATTATTCTCACATCATCTGGCAAATGGGAAGCATTAGTATTTTCATGTTACAGCTGGGAAGAGGAATCAACTTAAAGTAGAATAACCTGCCCACGGTATGCAGGGAATCAGCTGCAGAACTGGTGATTTGGGTTGGTAAATTCAATCACCATCTGAATTAAAATGGCGTTTTGCTTGGAAAGGCCAGGGAGAGAAAAGGATTCATTCAGATACACTTAGTGTAGCTTATACCAAATGTTACTTTTATATTCCTTTATACCTTTTCCCAAACATGGAAAAATATTGCATAGAGATTTCAGAACCAATCGGTTAATTTTTAAAATAGTATTTCCATATTTAATCTCCACATACCAAATAAAACATATTCCTTACCATTTGCCAGAGATGTCAGAGTGAAAGTTAAATTCTAATTCATTCATTTCAATAACATCATTGTGCATCTTCTGAAATATTTGGAAAAATATATTTACTTCTTCTTTCAGAAGGTGTCAACTTCTAATCACCCTTAAAACTAAGGCTTCTCTAAAGAATCTTTCTTATGTTACTTTACTTGATCTGCCCAGAAAGTTGGAAGTTCAGCCTTATATGTGTAACATGGATCAGAGGTAATGCAATGCATAATTCATATTCTAACATTGTCATGGTAATTTCTTTAAAATCTCATCTAATATTAGGGAGTAATAATTGAGCATTGAATGTCAGACTCTGAACATATAAAGAGCATGGGAGACAGGCTTCCCCTGAGTGAGCTTAGGATTCACTTAAGGAATGAGAAGATATATTTGAAAATAAGCTCACGTAGTGAGCTAGCGTGTGCTAAGTACTACATATGTGGTGAAGCCAATAAAGGTCACTTGAATTTAGTAGTGAGAAGTTAAAATAAATTGAAGTAATTGGTGGAAAGTTTTCTTTAAAAAGGTGAAAAATAAGCTGATCCTCAAAGGGAAACTATGACCTAGACAGAATTGACAAATAGATTTCAACTTGAGTGAGAATTCCAGTTAATAGTTAGTGGCTTTCCAGAGTCATGTTAAAGATTGTGAGACTAAATCAATATATCAAAACATTACCTTTATTGACAGGAAAATTGGATTACAGAATGCAGTTCTTATTTGAGGTCAAAATATTACCTCCTACTCATTCTCTCTTAAAAATTAAGCCATGAGACTTGTCCGTGGAGAGATGTGAGCAGACAGAACAGATCCTCATCTAGACAGGTGCATGCAGAACCTCAGATTGACAATCAGTTGAGGTGGAAGAGAGAAATCCAGAGAGAGCAAGAGTTGAAAAAGAAAATGTCCTTTCATTTGAGCAGAGAGGACAAAGAATAGGAAAGGAGCATGCTCCCCTTACAGGCAGGTGGAGAGAGAGCCAGAGTCAACATTCTTGACCATGCATATATAAGTGCCCTTTATCTCAATCTCACTAAGCAAATATGTTTTCCTCTGTTTATGGGAAGGAGTAAATGAGGCTTTGGACCAAAGTTGTTTCTTTCCTATTATTCTCATGACTATCATTCTGTCATGTTTTTTAACATGTTTTTGCATTGTGACCTGGGTTCAAATTGTGACTATGACATGGAAAAATCCGGAGACCTCAGTCAAGTCACCAGACCTCGCTGAGCCCCAGTCTGTTCACCTGTGCATTGGGATTAACACTACCTGTTTTGCCTATCTTCCAGAATTTTGTGAGGATAAAATATAACAATGGAAAATTAGAAACTGCTTAAAAATTTAATTAACCTTTTATAAAATATCTGAAACAAATTGGTCTACAAGGTCACTTATTACCTAAACTCTAGTTAAAAAATGCTCTTTCCTGTAGGAACTTTATTAAACTCCATTCTGTATCCACCTCAGAACCATTTTCTATGTTTGTAAAGATCACAGACAATGGTGTATCCAACTTGTCATCAACCTGTGTTGCTGGTTGCCTACTCAATGGGCCCTCTAAAAACACTGATGATGATAATTTGGATACACCATTGTCTATCGTCATTGCAAGTACAGAAGATTAAATAAAAATGCAAGTTTATGAGGGCCAGTTATTCTTAACTGAATATTAATGTATGCAGAAGTATGACAAAATTGGAGTTTGTGTTTGGTAGCTGTATTTCCTTTTTTTAACTACAGAAAAATGTTTGAGTTTCATGAATAGTAATCTTAGTGATAAGTCTTTATTAGTTATATATCATAATTTGATAGCCTTAAAGGATAGAACTTACATAAGAAGTTATATGTTAATGTTGAAATGGAACATATAGCTCATTCGTGTGTTTCATAGCATACTTGCCACTATTTTATATTGCTGACATTAAAATATCAGTGTATCAACTCCAACTGCTTTCAAGCATGAGCTGTATATTCTTTTAACAACTAGATTTTATTCACACCTCTATTTTTAGTAGATATTGTTTAATCTTAAAGGGTAAAAAACCATAACACAGTCATAATTCTTGAGTACAGTTTGAAAACACATTCCTAAGAAAATAGTCACTCTCTCCCAAAGTATACTTTGGACACTGAAACACTGACTTGGAAACAGATTGATAATTGGCATTGTGTTCCCCTCGCAAAGAATTATTTTGTAATTAAATAAGATAATGTTGATTGTGCTGCATAAACACAGCAGGATCCTGAAGTCTGAGTCTCATTTTGCATTAAAATATTTGTCAGTAACTCAACTAGCAAATATCTTTTTAAAAAGTGGTAGTAGTTGATCAACACAATAATCTGTCAAGCATATCCATTTCAAACACAATACACACACACACACACACACTGACTTGTCATTTGTCATTGTAAAATGCTATGCTGTGAAAATATAAAAAAGAAAGTTGCAATGACAAAAATATTTTGTCCTTTGTCTCATTAATGATTGTACTTTTGGAATTTGGAAAATGGATCTTGTTTTCAGGCTCCGCTCTTTATCTTATCAGAAAATATTAAGAACCAGGATCTGTGTGCCCTTAACAATCCGGTTCTTCTTAATTCTAACCCCTTACTCAATTAATATTGTAAATGGCGGTGGCTAATCCTTGACTTTTTTTTATTACCTAGAGACCAGGTCATTGATAACCTTAACATCTTTCCTTGTTCTCCAGAGATTAGAGGATCAAATGTACCACACCAATGAATATGTGTCAGGGGATTCTATTTAGTACAGCCTTGTTTTGCAGCAGCCATACAACTAGTGAGAGCTGCTGAGGTCACCACTACAGAGAGCCAGTTCTTTGCTGTACCCTAGGGCAGAATGTCAAAACTTAAATGTTACAGCAAAGGCGAAAAAGAGTGAGGTGCTAGGTAAGATGCTCCCATTTTCAGAGATCACCATTACCCTGGATCCAATATTACTGTATCATTAAACATATTCTTAAAAGTAATGAATGTTCCACAGAGGTTGCACTAGTTTGCAGTCCCACCAGCAGTGTATGAGTGTTCCTGTCTCTACACATCCACAGCAGCATTTATTATTTTGGGACTTTTTGATAAAGGCCATTCTCATTGGAGTTAAGTGATATCTCATTGTGGTTTTGATTTGCATTTCCCTGATGAATAGAAATGTTGAGCACTTTTTCATAAGTTTGTTGATCATTAGTCTACCTTCTTTTGAAAGTTTCTATTCATGTGCTTTGCCCACTTTTTGATAGGGTTGTTTGATTTTTTTCTTGCTGGCTTTCCTGAGTTCTAAATAGATTGTAGTTATCAGCCCTTTATCGGATGTGTAGCATGTGAATATTTTCTCCCGTTCTGTAGGTTGTCTGTTTGCTCTCGTGATAGTTTCCATCAAATTGATATTAACTGATCAACACTTAAGTGCACATAACATAAGTAGTAACATTCATCCTGTGTCAGGCAGATGGGAACGGGGAGGAGGAGATGAATATATGCACACCTAATGGGTGCGGTGTGCACCTTCTGGGGGATGGACACGCTTGAAGCTCTGACTTGAGTGGGGCAAATGCAATATATGTAATCTAAACATTTGTACCCCCATAATATGCTGAAATAAAAAAATAAAATAAAAAAAGTAATGAATGGTCTTATGTTGAATCAATCATTTGTTAGATTTGTTACTATTATTTTGGGCAAACTTTTGCCAAAGATGAGGACATTAATTTTTGTAGCTGATTAGCCAATAGGAGGAGCCAAGAGCAGAATAAGTCAAGTCTATAAAATTATCCAGGTGGTACACAAATATTACCATAAAATAAATAAAATAATGTTCTCATGATTTTTTTTTTTTGCAGATAGAATTTTAACTCACCCTGAGAAGGTATTTACAGAACAGTTGGTACAGAAAAATAGTGAAAATATCCAAATAATCAAAAGAGTAGTATTACAAAGATTAGATTTATTAGTGGTATTCTCTATTAATTTAAATGTTACTGCATATTAACAACATTCTTTACAAGGCCAAGTTAGTTCTCAGGAAACTATAATTTGTTTTATATTTCACTTTACTTGTGCTTGATTTCCTCTCGGAAACATTTTCTTATAACTCAATTTTTTGTCATTCAGTGATGGCATTTAATCCACTCTATAAAATCAAAGAATACTTGCTGTAGTCACATTATTGTCATTGTTAATATTATTAGTAGAACTTGTAAGAAGATATGAAATCTAAATAATACCTCTGTAAGAGACAGGAAAAACTAAAATGTTTTTCCTACTCTCACATACCACACAACACAATATTTCTGACAAGAGATATAAAGGATTTTTTTTTTCCTACAAAATCAAGCAATTCTCCAGTGGACACCAACTGAATGTCATTATAATCTAACTAGATTCTGATATTACCTGGAGATAGCGTCAGATCCCAAAGGTTGGAGGCTCAGTCCCACAAGACTGCCCATCACTCCAGATGCCACTTGCAAGCCCCAGACTGTAACTTGAGCTTCTGGCTAACCAGCTAGAAATTGGGGTTGTTACAACCTACTCTTTGGGTTTGATTAATTTATTAGAGCAGCTCACAGAACTCAGAGAAACACATTACTTACATTTGCTCATTTATTGTAAAGGATATTACAAAGGACAGATGAATAGTCAGATGAAGAGATGCATAGAGCAAGATCTAGACGGGAAGGGGTACGGAGCTTCCATGTTCTCTCCAGGTGCGCCACTCTCCAGGAACTTCCACATGTTCAGCATTCCAGAACCTCTCTGAATCCTGTTCTTTTGAGTTTTTATGAAAACTGCATTTGATATGCATGACTGATTATATCATTCGCCACTGCTTATTAACTTAACCTTTAGCCTCTCTCTCCCTGGAGGTTGTGGCATGGGGATGAAAGTTCCAAGCCTCTAATCATATGATTGGTTTCCCTGGCAACCAGCCCCATCCCAAGGCTATCCAGGAGCCCACCTCACCAAGACTCACCTCATTAGATCAATGATATTCTTATCACTCAGGAAATTCCAAGGGTTTTCGGAGCTCTGTGTCAGATGCTCCTACCATTCAGGAAGCTACAAAGGTCTTAGGAGCTCTGTATCAGAAACTAGGCTCAAAGACAAAACTGAACAAAAGAGTCTCCTGGCACTGCTATCTGCAAGGGTTTTAGGAGCTCTATGTTAGTAAGTACGGCAGAGACCAAATATATATTTCTTACTATATCACAATATCATAACCTTGCATATTAAATCTACTAAAATATGGATCATCTGCTAAAACGTAGTGTCAGTTTATTTAATATTAATTTCAGAGATATATCACATTTTAATTCTGTGTAATGAATTTCTAAGACTGTTCAGGATAGGTTTTATTTCAAAAGCCACATAGGTTGATCTACATAGATCTACACGAATCCACATTTTCCAAAAAGGTCATTGGAGTCTTTTGAATACAAAATGAGATATTCAAAACATCACCAGTACAGGAATATTTGAGCCTGGTTAGCCTCAAACAGAAATTGAAAAGTTATTAACTCACTGTGATGTTAAGATACTATGATGTCATTTCAATACTATGTAGATAGAGGCCAGACAGGAAAGAGAAAAAAAAAAAAAGAGCTGATTCATGCTAAAAAAAGAAAATCTAAAATAATAAGGCAATGGCTCCAAAGCAGTGACCAGGAAATTACTTTTTGAGCAAGATGCTCCAGGGCAAAAGTCTTTCCTTAACAAATATTGTTTAAGGCAGTGAAATCTGTTTGCCATCATTTCTTTCCTCCCAGGTGATTAAATGCAAAAGAAAAACTGTCATTTGATAGCCACAGAAGCTATTTACTGCAAGTATATTCAATCACCATAAACATTATTTTTACAGCAAGACTAGCAAAAGATACTATGGGGGATCCCATAAAACATTTTTAAAAAGAAAAAAACCGATACTACCATATATTTTTATGAGAGTTTCAGAGTGATCTGTATGCAGCTGCTTCCCCCAAGTACTGCCTGACATTGCAAGCTCTGGTTTGGGAGTCAAATGGCATAAAATTCAGTTCCCAAATGTGAGAGATTTCATAGGCTAAAGAATATGTTCAGCGATCATTTCATTGTGCAACTAAGGATGATGCCAGGTAATATGTTGTAATATAAACACTAAATAATTATAAAGAATTTTATTGACTATATGTTTTAAAGACCCAAACTTACAAGATATAGTCTGGCCTCATCCCAGTTAGTAGCATCCAGGAGAATTATGGAAGTTTTTCTACCAAAGGAAAGTTGTCAATGGAGGTTCTAAGACAAAACAGCTAGTATTACCAGTCGCTGGTAGGGGGGATGCAGGGCATTTGCCTATATGGATCTGGGATCCTGTACCGAGGCTGACTTAAGTGACCACCCAGGTCCCTAATGCCGGATCAATACTCCTTACATTGTCTTCTGGCTGTAAGATATCTCCCTTGTGTTCTTTCATCCTAATCCTCTCTTCTTGGTACCTCTTCATTTCTGTCCTATTATTTCCCAGGGCTGAGGCAGGAGTCCCATCTTTAAACTTTCACACTTTCCTTTAGGAACATAGACTTTCTAAGCACAAAGATACAAAAAGCCTCAAGATTATTTTTTCTTTCTGTCCTACCATATAACCTCCTTGAGGCACTAAGTAGAAAATTAGCTCAGTTTTTCTCAACACTGACTACACAAAAGAATCATTCGTGGAAGCTTTTAAAAAATACCAGAGTGTGGGCTCCACCCTCTGAGGTACATTGCAGGCAAGAGTATTTTTCAAAAGCGCTCTAGTGCAGCCAGGTTTGAGAACATCTAGTTAGCTATTTGAATGTGGGAAAGCAGAAATGAGAAAGAAAATGAAAAAGGAATGGTGAGGACTCAATATTTAAAAAATTATTTTGTGTGTAGCTGTTTTAAACTATATACTACATTTATATAGTTGTTTAAAAGATCAAATGTACCTTTAAAAGAAAATTCCTCACCACTCAAGGTATTCAAAAGAGTATGTCAAAGGTTTGAAATATGTTTTAAGGAATGTTGAGCTCTAGCAGCATGGCAGGAATGTGTGTGACTTCTACCAATATAACTATATTGAAGGGGCACTATAAAGCTGGAATTCATAATTATTATATGTTAAAAAAAATTACAATCTTATTAATTTAAACTCTTGTATGGTTAGTAAACATTGTCTTAAAAAACAATGTAGCATTTATGGGTAAAAATTTAAGATAAAAGAAATGACAAGTCTGTATTTTTTAAAAGAGAGAAAATTCTGCTTACCTTCCCTCCTAGATTTATTGCAATGGCTTGTCAAGGAAGCCTGGTCCCCTGGAAATTTATCTGAAGTACCCACAGCTTCACACATTTTATATATATAGATTGTACTGAATTAGTTTGTGACATTTCCCAAACTTTAAAAATTGGCTCAATGTTTTTCTTCTACGCTGTCTACCATTGGAATTTTTCTTCCTCTTCCACAGTTTAAATTTCACTGTTATTTAGATAGCAGTCAAATCTGTTGCAGCCCCTTCATTCTCCTAAATTAGGGTTTTTTTATTTTCAAATAATTTCTGAATATTCATGATGCCATATGAATAGTAGTCATGTCTGATTCCTTTTGATATGGAAAGCTTAAGAAAATATATATTGGATTTTAATGGCCCCTTCCTTTTGTCTTTGATGTAATTGTGAATGAAAACAATGTGAGAAGCAGATCACAATCCTTAAAAAAAATAATAACCAAGACAATAAGTTATTTTCCATTACATCAAATGAATCCGGGGAGAGTCCTCAGTCATATTTCAAAATATTTATGATTGAATTGTATTGCAAATATTTTCAATATACTTAAAACAGAATAGAATATATTCATAGTACAAATAAGCACAATTAAGTATTAAAATTCATGCATTTACAAGGAACATTTAAATAACCATTTCTTTTAATAAATATAACAAATATCCTGTATAATATTAATAGTATGTTTTTCTCTTGAGAATGTACTGAGGTGTTAGAAAATAACTAATAATAGGCATATATTAGGTTGGTGCAAAAGTAATTGTGGTTTTTAGCATTGTTGAAATTTGCCATTTGATATTGGGATATATTCTTAAATAAATATGGTTATGTGGTTTACATCATTTTAATGCACATTTCTTGCTTTATGTTTTTTTGCTAATGAATTATTACTTGCTGTTTATTTTATATTTATTTTAGACTATGGAAATGATGTTAGACAAAAAGCAAATTTGAGTGATTTTTCTTATTTGTGTTCAAAATGGGTGGTAAAGCAGCAGAGACAACTCGCAACATCAACAACGCATTTGGCCCAGGAACTGCTAATGAACGTACAATGTAGTGGTGGTTTCAGAAGTTTTTCAAAGGAGACAAGAGCCTTGAAGATGAGGAGCACAGTGGCCAGCCATGGAAAGTTGACAACGACCAATTGGAAGCAATCATCGAAGCTGATCCTCTTCCAACTGTCTGAGAAGTTGCCGAAGAGCTACACATGACCATTCTATGGTTATTCAGCATTTGAAGAAAATTGGAAAAGTGAAAAAAGTTGATAAGTGGGTGCCTTATGAGCTTACAGAAAATCAAAAAAATTGTCATTTTGAAGTATTGTCTTCTCTTATTATACACACGACAACGAACCATTTCTCTACCAGATTACGACATGTGAAGAAAAGTGGATTTTATATGCTAACTAGTAATGACCAGCTCAGTGGTTGGACTGAGAAGAAGCTCCAAAGCACTTCCCAAAGCCAAACTTACACCAAAAAAATTTCATGGTTGCTGTTTGGTGCTTTGCTGCCGGTCTGATCCACTACAGTTTTCTGTATCCCAGCGAAACCATTACATCTGAGAAATATTTTCAACAAATCGATGAGATGCTTGGAAAACTGCAATGCCTGCAGCTGGTATTGATCAACAGAAAGGGCCCAATTCTTCACCACAACTCCCCACTGATGCATCACACAACCAACGCTTCAAAAGTTGAATGATTTGGGCTGCAGAGTTTTACCTCATCCTCCACATTTCACCTGACCTTTTGCCAACTGATTACCACTTCTTCAAATATCTTGACAACTTTTTGCAGGGAAAAAGCCTCCACAACCAGTAGGATGAAGAAAATGCTTTCCAAGAGTTCAGGGAATCCCAAAGAACGGATTTTTATGCTACAGGAATAAACAAAATTATTTCTCGTTGGCAAAAAAATGTGTTGATTGTAATGGCTCCTATTTTGATTAATAAAGATGTGTTTGAGCCTAGTTATAATGACTTAAAATACATGGTCTGAAACTGTAATTACTTTTGCCCCAACGTTGTCTGAATTTAGTATATATAGAGTTAAATTTAAGAAAAAACATCGAATGTGATCACTAGGGTACTGAGCTGAGAGAAGTTTTTTTTTCCACCAAAAAAATCTTAATTATTTTTCACACAGAATATAACTCCTCTCTGTTTCTGTCCCAGAGCCTAGTTATTGCTATATGGAGAAAAATATTTAGATTAGATTCCAGGTTTTTATTTATACCCAAATGCATATAATTAAAACAATTTAGTAGCAATTATAAAACTATACTGAAAGTGTGTGTGTGTATATAATTACATCTATAGTGGCTAATACACTGAATAGCTTTTAAATGATAATAATAACAAAGATAAAACTAACTCTTAGGAACTTAAGGCCAAGATATTACAGAGATCTTAAATGTAAGCTCCAATTTTTGGAAGGGCAAGCCATCGTACAAAAGCATGCTTGTATAAATGAAAAGTTAAGATGGGTTTATTTTTATTAATAAATTGACTTTTCATGTTTTATTTTTCTTGAAAAAAGCCACAACATGTTTCTAGAACAATTATGACCAGAGGCTGTTTTTGGAGGTATGGTGTGCACATAGCCAGTGTGCAAAGTTAGGCTGGTATGCCTGCTATTTTGTTCTTTGTATGAAGGTTTTTTTTTTCAGGTGACTGAACCATTTTGATTTGATAAACATGGACCTGTACAATGAGGGTGTAGCTTTCACCGCCTCCCCTGGCCTGTTTTTTAAAACAGCTAAGTAAACAAGAGTCTTAATTGTGAAATTTCCTATGAGTATTAGGTTTTTGCTTTCATCACAGAAATGTACATTCTGAGGATATTCTGAGAATTCTTGGCAATAATCTAAAATGACTTCAACAACTGGGACCAATTGTCCTCCATTTGCACAAAAGAATATGTGTTCCTCTGGCTCGTCCGTGAGAGTCCTGTTTACCTTTGATTTTGCTAGAATATTTCTCTGATCACATGGTCAGAGTCTTTAACTCACATTTCAATTTTGCTACAAGTAGAAACTCATTAATATCTTCAGGCATTTAGAGAGTTTAATGGAAATATTTCAAAGACTGTTTAGCTAGCGAAAGTATGAGATATTTTTTCTTCCTCAAAGAAATAACAATTGTTATTATTATTGTAATAAGATAGAGAAAATGTTTTTCAGCCAGAGACTGTAGAAACTGATCTATATTAAAATTCCAGAAGATCGGCCATCGCTGACCCACCAGAGAGTCTTTGGCTGTAAGTGCAGATGTGTGCTTCCTTTAGCTGGCTGTATCTAGACCTCCGTGAATGGATGGACATTTCCTCTGAAAGAATTAAAGAGAGCTCCGGATGGAGTCCAAGGTGAACCCCAGAAAGTCATTCTCAGGGAAAATGGATCAAGAAAAAATATAAATTAAGAAAAACTTGACATCGTATTAAAAGCATAAGAATTATATATGAGAACAAAGGTAACTGATAAGTAAACAGGAATGATTTCTTATCAAGAATGCCTCAGTTATGTGTTAAATTCAATTTATACAAGAACAAGCACTTATACTAGAAACATATGCTTTTGAAGTAATCTCCATCATCGCTCTGGGAGGTAATCTAATAGAATTCTTTATTTGCAGTTGAGAAGATGTAAACCCATGGTGGTTAGGTAATTTTTGAAAAGTCTGAAGGAGTCATTGCTTATGCTTCCTCTTCCTACAAGTCAGCTTAGACCATTTCACAAAGCTATTCTATCATCCCAATTATTTTCTTGTGTACTTAAAGAAATTGTATTTTCCATTTTCTTTTGAAATATATTAACAAATACAAAGTGTTTGATAATGGAATATCCATCAATTAGGCCAACTTATACTGAATTCTCATTTTGCTAAGAAAACAGTTTCTTAAGAGTTTTTATTCTCTCTTCTTTTACTTCCTTTTTTGAGGTTTCTCTAAAAATGAACATTTAAGTAGTGTTCTCAACATGATACACTCCTAAACAAGACATATGCTATGACAATTGTCTTGCTAAAATGCAGTGAAATAAAGGCTGCTCAAAAGGTTTTAGGCTTCGCATTTTTATCTCTCATTATCAGAATTCAGTCTTTCTGAAAAAGATATAGGTAGTATTAGCATCTTAGGGCTGCTGTAACAAAGTATCACAAACTGAGTGGCTTAAGAAACAGAAATTTGATCTCTCACAGCACTGAAAGCTAGAAGTCTGAAATCAAGATGCCAGCAGGGTTAGTTCCTTCAGAGGACTATGAAAGAAAATGGGTTTCGTGCCTGTCTCCTAGCTTCTGGTAGCCTCAGGGGTTCCTTGGCTTCCTGTGTCTTTATATTTTTCTTCCTGTGTCTTCACATCATCCTCTCTCTATGTGTGTCTGTCTCTATGTCCAAAGTTCCTTTTTGTGTAAGGACACAGTCATATTAGATAAGGGCCAGCCCTAATGACCTCATCTTAACTTGATCATCCACAAAGACTTTATGTCCAAATCAAGTAACAGTCACAGGTACTGGAGGTTAGCACTTAAACATCTTTTTGGAGATGACACAATTCAACTTATAAGAAGCAGGATTAAGGAACACTTAACAGCATCTTATATTCTGATACTTGTAGAACATTTTATTTTGATCATTTCTCTTAGTATTTAAACATACTCAATACCTATAAGAAAAATATATTTCCTCATTTCGTATTTTTTTTATTCCCTTATAAGTTGAACTTCTTTTAAAAAAAAAAAAGCTATTCTATCCTTATGGTCCCCATTCCCACACCCCACATTCATTTTTCAACCTACTACATAATATGATTTCACATTATATCACATTGATGAAACAGCTCTTAATCAGGTTAACAATGATCTCCATTTTGCTAAATCCATTTGAGATTTTTTTTCTGTCCTTAATTTTCTTATCTTTTCAGGATCACTATTCAAAGAAGCAATCTGCAATGAGCCTTGAGAATCCCCGTACATTCTTCCTGGGTATGCTACGAATGCAAGGTGCTAACTATTTACTTGGGCCATGTCTTAGGGTTGTATGTCCAGCAAGCAACCCTGAGGAATAGAGTAGCATTTTCCTCCAGATAAACGACATAGTTGCTTCCACCTTACCATAAAAGTGGTGAATCTTCCCAGCTTAGTGTTCTTTTCCTATAATGCAGCCCACTGCACATGTAGTCATCCATCAGGGGCACTTTGAGTCACTCCATGAAACTTGGAGGACATACGGAACCAACTCAAGTATCACGCTGTCCTCTAACTTACTGTTTTTGCTGTGAGTAATAAAGTCTTTTGTCTCTGAACCAAGTCAGGCATCTTCTACTGGCTTTCTTAAAACAGTAGCAGGCTAGTTTATTAGCTTGCACATAGCGAAAATTCCCAGAACCTTTACAGCCCTTCACCGTCATTTGACATTATTTGACAGTCTCCAAGGGTCACCTCCTTGGCTATGCCTTTTTGGTTTCCTTTGCAAGCAGTTCTTTTACTGACTCACCAAATCCTGGAGTTTCTTGAAGCTTAAAAATTAGGCCTTTTCTTATACTCTCACTATGAAACTTCAACACATCCACAGTTCTAGTTACCGTGGTGAGTCCCAGATTTATTTCTCTAGCCCAGAGCTCTTCTCCAGTATATCAGTTTATTCAGCTACTGACTTGACATATCACTTGGATATTTCAAAGATATCATGAATTCATGGTGCACACAACTGGATTTATGATGTTCCTCTTCAATCCTTGTCCTCTTTCACTATTTCTTCTCACAGTAAGCAGAATCATCATTTATCCATTAGCTCAGGCCATCCCTTTCTGTATCCCTAACTCTTCCTACCTAATCTATCACCACACCAATTATCTTCATCATCTCAATATCCACGAAATCCGTTTTTCTCTTTATTGTTACCTTCACTCTTTCCTTAGCTACTGCTATGTCTTTAGCGGACCTCCTAGCATGTCCCTCTACATTCATTCTGCTCTCCCTCCAATCTGTCCTTCAACTGAAGCCAGAATGAATGATCACTTTAAAACTCACAGTGTTCAGTTAGACAAGAGGAGTAAGTTCGAGAGATCTATTGTACAGCATGGTGACTACAAGTAATAACAATATATTGTATACTTGAAAATTGCTAACAGAATAGATTTTAAGTGTTCTTATCACAAAAAAACGATAAATATGTGAAGTAATTTATATGTTAATTAGCTTGATTTGGCCATTCCACAATGTATACATATCTCACAACAGAGTGTTATGCACCATAAATATATACAATTTTTTATTTGTCAATTAAAAAATAAACAAACAAAAAACTCACATTGAATCATGTCACACCACTCCCCACCTCTGCTTAAAAACTTCATTGCACTTGGCCAGGCGCGGTGGCTCATGCCTGTAATCCTAAACTCTCTGGGAGGCCGAGGCGGGGGGATTGTTTGAGCTCAGGAGTTCGAAACCAGCCTGAGCAAGAGCGAGACCCTGTCTCTACTAAAAATAGAAAGATATTAATCAGACACCTAAAAATATATAGAAAAAAAAATTAGGCAGGCATGGTGGCACATGCCTGTAATCCCAGCTACTTGGGAGGCTGAGGCAGAAGGATCGCTTGAGCCCAGGAGTTTGAGGTTGTTGTGAGCTAGGCTGACGCCACGGCACTGACTCTAGCCTGGGCAACCGATTGAGACTCTGTCTAAAAAAAAAAAAAAAAAAAAAACCTTCATTGCACTTGAGTTAAATATCATCAGTTTACTGCTATTTATTTTATTGATCTTAGCCCAGATAAATCTTTTAGTAACTTCTCAGTCAGATTTGGATCCCTTGTTACATAATCAGATATAACTTTGTTCCCCTTCTTCAGAGTACTTTTGCTGATGGACATTATATATCTTTAGTGTGACTATATAATGAATAATGAATGTCTGTGTCTCTTCCTAGACATTAAGCTCTGTGAAAATAAAGATGCCTGTTTGAGTTAGTTCACATTATATCTCCAGTAACTGGTACAGTGTTTGTTCCAAAATTGGCACTCACATATTTTAGAGTAGACAAAAGGGAATGAACACTTTGAAGAAATAACCATTCATTTTTTCTCATCTTAAAATTTTTGTTGTTATTCAACTAACAATTCATACATAAGCCAACAAGGTGTTTTAAAGTTGTAAATTGGCTCATGTTAGCCCTTACTTAAAACCCTTCATGACTTCCCATCACACTAAGAATGAATTCAAATTTCTTACTTTGGCTACAAAGTCCTATATGATCTACCTCTTGGCCAACACATGACCTTTCCTGTAGACCTCTTTCTTTCATCCGCTATAATAAAGACACAGTGAACATTCCCTTCTCATTCCCACCCAGAAGCCCATGTGCCAAGTGTTCCCCTTGGTCTTTACATCATTGGTTCCTTTTGCCGCTTAGATCCCAACTTAAATATCAACTAAATTTCCCTGTCCATCAAATCTTAACCACTGATTCAATGATTTTCTCCTTGGCACTTTTATCAATTTGGTATTTTTTTCCCATTTATTTGTCTATTTATTTACATGCCATGTTTTGTTACCCTACACACACACGCACACACACACAATCTCTCTCTTGTTCACTGCTATATTCCAAGGACTTACAAGAGTACCAAATACATTGTCGTAACTCAATAAATAATTGTTGAATAAATATATTCTTAAATTCAGGGGTCAGGTAATTTTAAGCAATGTTTTTGGTTTGGGAAATTAAAACTTCTTTTTATACGACCAAATGTGAAAGTGATATGATTTCTATTATGGTTCAAAATGATTTTTTATAATTTGGAGTTTGCAAATCATTAGGAAATCAGTAAGTCTGACTTTTTTGTTTTCTTTGTCACAGATTTACCTTGAGAGCCAGTTGTCTGTACTTCTTTTAGCAAAGTAAAGTTGAACAAAAATTTAAACTAATGTGACACAGTCTTTTGACATCCAACTTAGGGTTAGTGCAAACCCAGAGGAGCCAAAGGATCCCCTATTGACCCCTGGTCTCAAAACATGTTCTTCTGTACTTTCAGTATTTGCATTTGAAAGCAACAGACCGCACAACCACAAACCCTTTAGAATACTGTGAAAAGTAGAATTTAAATATTTCAGCATTTTTACCTTTAAGATACAGATTAATTATTTCTTCTTCCATTTTTCTAGTTCTCTAAAGGTACTAACTTGGCAATAACGTCTCATATATCACTCATCTACATCTGCTTTGAATTGCATCGACATTGCAGCTATGAATTAAAGCTTGAAATCTATAAGACTTGTAAGCAAGAAGCTGACACATATTGAGAAGGAAGTTAGGAAAAAATACTTTGCCTTTATTTGATACTTTCACTAACAACAGAAAAAAGAAAATGCCCCTCAAATGCAGCACAATGCTCCACCTTTTACTTACTTCCATTAGATAAAATAAGCTATAAGTTCTCCTACACTGTTGAGTGCTTTTCTGAGTTATGTTTTGGTCTCTGAGGATCAGAGTTAGGCAAAATTTGTAAGCACTGGAAATTATTTCTGTGGATCTTGTATTAGTGTTTCCCTTTATTATGACATTGCCAATCCATTGCGTCCAAGGGTGCAATATGTCAGCTCCCCATTTCTGTCTTTTCTTAGCAGCATGCCGTACTCTATAATTTTCTCTTCCTTTCCTTCCCCTCAACCCCCATCAATGGCCCTCTTTAATCTAATTATCAAATGCAAGCTAGTTAGGAATAGCTAACTTGTAATGTATAGCTCTTTCAGGAAATGTATTTCTCTTTAAACCAGGGGCTATGGGTTCACTCAAGAGTGTGATGTTAATCATCTTCCTGTTTAAGGATTTACAAGTCATTTTGTGTGTGTGTGATCAAGTAAGAACAAAGCAGTTCAGCTTGAATTAACAAAAATATATTAGAAATGATAAGTTCAACAATCACAGAGTTCTGTGGAAAGGAAGACTGTGAACTGGCAAATGTATTTAATGGGAGCTGTAATAGTTTTTGAAATGGTTGCTTCCAAAAGGGCGTGAAGAGCTTCACGATGACACATAAGCAGGTTGGTCACTTCAGACATGTGAAATGTAGTCAAAGTCCTGGTAGCAAGGTGGTAAAGAAAATAAAACCTATATGTCTTTTTATGAATATCAGTGAGCCAAAAAGAAAAGAAAGAAGACCAGTACCAATTACAGGATGTAACCATAAGCCACTCTTCTGGGTAGCTGTTAGAGCACAGTTTCACGTGCCACAGTTAGGAGCCTTTTCAGGAACCAAAATCCACATTGTCCTCATTCTATCGCAGCTGAGATTTGGTATTCTGGAAAAGGGAGATCCTTGGGAGAATCTGGTCCACCAAAGTGTGGAAGAAGAAGTCCCTTGCTTAAAACTCCAGACTCATTATTCTTTAATTAAAATTATAATGTTCACTATTCTCTACCCCTCCTCTTTAATTTTCTACTACAACTCAAGCATAAGTGGGCATGAATTGATTATACAGCAAAATCTCCACGAATCCATAAGCTGCCTGGATAAATTAAGCAAGCTAATATTTCTTCAGTGTAGAACATTTTGTTTGTCAATAGTAAGTGCTTTATAAATGGCAGGTATTTATAAATACCTAAAAATAGAATTAGTATTAATATTATTAATGTAGTAATCTATTATTAATATCAATGATAATGTGATCTTCTGTAGCTGTGGATGGGGCAGTGAGGTACAGTCTTGATTTTTAGAGAGAGTCATCAATTATATTTTTAATGAATAAATGAATGGTCTTCCAGTCAGCACTCAGTCTAGAAGATACATTTTTTTTGCCTAAAGCCATGGAACTTAGTAAGACAAGGACTTATGGTAGGTAATATTAATAGCAGAACCACTTTGCATTAGAAAAAAAGATCTGATAAATAGAGATTATTGCTGGTTTAAAATAGTGTGGATTAAAGGTAAATAGGCGGTATTTAACATATACTGGCTTACATACACACACGCACACATGCACACACACACACACTAAGTGCTTGATGCACACATATGGATTGAGATATCCAGATAGGTACATAGATATATAAACCCACTTAATGGGCATATTGTTATCTCTATCTCTTTATCTATGTATCTCCCTCTAATTCTTATAATGACTCTCCATGATGACTATTTTCTCATTTTACACATGAGAAAACTGGGGCTTAAGTAACTTCAATGAGTCTTAAAGCTGTATGTAGTTCTATATCATTTTAGGATTCTCCGGTTCCAAAGCTTTGGCTGTGGACTATTTTAAGAAAGAAAGCAGAAGATAATGCAGGACTAGAACAACGGAAGAGAAAGTGAGCATGCATGCCAGGGCCTGGTGTGGTAGCTGTGCTGATAGACATTCCTGGGTTTGATGATAGCTCTGTCAGACATGACCTGGACTATCCTTGGTTAAGATATTTAATTGTTGTAAGCTTTAGCTTCTTGATCTACGATACGGGCTAATGATACCTGTTAACAGAGTGTTGTGAAGGTTTTGTGAGATAAAGTGTGGAAATTGCTCGGTAAAGAGTCAGTCATAGGTGTCTGATTAAAAGAAAAAGACCTCAAAAATAGTATGTACCTTCAGTTTATCTATTGATGATAACTGTTGGTTGGTAAGTTGTTTGTTGATTATGCCATGATGAGTCCAATTATAAGAAACTGATTATTTTTCCACGTTTATAATGTTATAAGGAACAATGAGAGCTCCTCATTATTAGGGAGAGGTATTAAAACTGTCACCATTGTGTTTTCTAGTACTTTTTATAGTTTATTACCTGAAAGGGTCTTTATCCTTGGTTACTTTGCCAAATAATATGGACTCAATGAAAGGCATTAGTATCAGCATATAGATTATGGTGTTTATGGACAAAATCATTCAAAGTTTGATAAAATATAATCTTTGTATTATAAAAAATATATAGTCTTTGTGTTCTTGTGTTTTAAAATCAAATGACGTGCACTTGGGATACAATTTTCTACTAAATGAGATATTAAATATGACACGTACTAATTCACATAACTATGTCATCTCAATTTCAAAATATTTTTGGATTATATTTTCTACTTTGCCTTAGAAAATATTTAGGGCATTTTTTTAGTAAATTATCTTAGCTCATGGAAAGTCAGAAGAGTCTCAGTTTATAGTCTTCACACTCCCCACCCCATGATCTCTTTTCTTCCCTCATCAGAATGTCGACCACAAAGAATTCTAAAAAAGGTTCATGTTCTCTGAAGCTCCTTCTGACTCTATCTCCTTCTTGAACTGTGCAGCAAGAGTATCTAGAATAAAGTAGAACTTCAACCACAGAACATAAAATTTGGAGATCTGTCCAGGTTCCTTCTCTAAAAGGAAGTAGGGTTTAAGTCTTGACAGGAAGAAAAGACAGAAGAATCCCACAGAACAAAGTAGACTTTTCCAGCTAGAAACTATGATGGTTCCACAACTTATTTTCTTATTGTTTTACATTGACCTTAGAAATTTCAGTAAACCTTTTGAATTTATGTCAATCCTCGTAGGGACTTATATTTTATTAGTCCCTTTTATTATTGGATGTGAAATGTTAAGCTTTATTTTTCTAAGTAAATGTTTTTAGAAACATTTACTACGGAAAAAACTTATACACTTTTTAATTAAAAAAAACCTGTTAGGTTCTTTTTCTTTTTCAATTGCACAGTCTGAAAAATATTTTATTTTATCAAAGATATTAACAAAAGAAAAATATCAAAATATAGTATAATAGGAGAGTAATTTGTATTCAAATTTTCATGTTTTGTGCTAGATTCATTCGTATAATTGGAGGCATGAGCCCTGAATTAAGGGCTGATTTCCCTCATGTCCTACACGGCATCAAAGAACATGCTAACATTTAATAAATAATATTATTACTGGACTGGGGTCATTATGTGTGGATGGAGTTGTCAAGATCTATTTGCCTTTATTTGTGCCTCCTTTTAGGTCATTTCTGAAAATCTGGCTTTTCAATTCAATCTTACTCTGATATTCTGGGACCAGGTGAGGTCCACGTTCTGTATTTCCTCTCTAAAAAAGGAATATTTTTAGGAGATGAATGCAGAATTTGGTATTTAGATTCTTTCCATTTTAGTCGACCACATTTTATAAAAACTGATTATTTCTGGATTTAGGAAAAATTAGATGCCAGATGGCGAGGGTAAAAAAGCAATGTTTGAAGCCAAATCACTATAATAGATAGAAATAAAGGAAGACCTATCATAGTAAAATGCTTTTGTATTACCTGTCTTGCCTATTCTAAGGGCTTTCCAGAATGAACACTCTTCTTTAAGGAATTGAATTTTAACTTCAGACTCTTAAGGGGCCATCACACATAAAAAATTTGTAAAAATACATAATAAATATTTCAGTAGGATTCTTTCTGAATTGTTTTAGAGCTCCTAATCTCTATCATCTTTTTAGGAAGAAGTCTGTGTTGTAAATTCACTAAAAATAGCTGATTGGTCTTGATTGAGTGCTTTACTCATTTACTGTTAGCTGGGTAAATGATACAAGTTCCCCTAAGTGGTAGATATAGGTTAGAACAGTGGTCAAGACTTTGTTCTACAAAAACTTAGTATATTTTATAATCTAAGCATTCTCTTTGAGTGATCTAGTTTCAAAAGTGAAGGCAGAGCACATTGGGGCAAGACTGTGTTAGTGGAGGGGGAAAAATTGTATTGAGCTACCTGAGACATAGATTTAAAAAAAATCTTTTAGTTTATCATGTTGTTTAGATCAGACAAAGTTTGCTTTATGTAACTGGGTGCTCGTGTATTGGGTGCATAGATATTAAGGATTGTAAACTCTTCTTGTTGGATCTTCCCTTTCACCAATATATAGTGG